>CAUYRH010042741.1:0-10647 GCA_963574655.1 Perodicticus potto | reverse complement strand
AAGTTTATGGGCTCGGCGCCTGTGGCTCAGTGGGCTAAGGCGCCAGTCACGTACACCTGAGCTGGCGGGTTCGAATCCAGCCCGGACCCGTCAAACAATAATGATGGCTACAACCAAAAAATGGCCGGGCGTTGTGGCGGGAGCCTGTAGTACCAGCTACTTGGGAGGCGGAGGCAAGAGACTCGCTTGAGCCCAGGAATTGGAGATTGCTGTGAGCTGTGATGCCACAGCACTCTATCCAGGGTGACAGCTTGAGGCTCTGTCTCAAAAAAAAAAAAATTAAGTTTATGAACTCATCCTAGGAAAAAGTTTTTGCATACCTCACTGCTAAATAATCACTAGTCACCAAATGGCCATGGGTAGTACTTCAAAGGTGACCATAGTGATATTCAGCAATGATGTAATGTAGCATTTTTTCTAGGACAAGTTCATGAACTTAATTGTCCAACATTGTAAGTATGGAGCTAGGATTTGAGTTCAAGTCTCTTGCTTCAGGGTCACTCTGAGGTCTGAGGTCAACCCAGAATGTATTTGATCTAGTGGGCAGTAACATCACACGCAGCTGTGT
The DNA here is from genome assembly GCA_963574655.1 of Perodicticus potto. Classification (NCBI taxonomy): domain Eukaryota; kingdom Metazoa; phylum Chordata; class Mammalia; order Primates; family Lorisidae; genus Perodicticus; species Perodicticus potto. Next base: position 10,079 of record CAUYRH010042741.1, on the reverse strand, counting down.
AATGATGGTATGGAGCTAAGCAAGAGAAGTTTCTTCGGTGAACCAAATCAGCTGCTTTGTGATTTCTCCCCAGTACCCCAAGATTAAGGATGTTCAGTCTCCCACGGGTCACTCTACTCTGGTATCTGGAGTGGGAGTTTTTCCCACTCAAGTTTCCCTGATTAAAGAGCCCTAACTTCTTTGCCATTCATCCATGGTCCAAATTTTCCCCACTTCCCTCTCAAACTGGATGCTTGACCCTGAGGTTTGGCAGAGCAGGAACATGCCAGAAGAACTCTTAAAAACGAGTTTAATAGGGCAGCTCCTGTAGCTCAAGGGAGAGTAGGGCAACGGCCCCATGTACCAGAAATGGCAGGTTCATACTCAGCCCTGGCCAAAAACTGCAAAAAAAAAAAAAAAAAGTTTAATAGTCATTCCACATCTTGGAAAATGGTAATTTTCCCTAAAAGGGGAAAGTGATTTGGATGGTTCAACCACCTAAGGAGAGATGGCTTCTTACACAACTGTTTCAAAGAACTGAAAAATGTCTTCCGCACTGAACTCCAATTGATGCGCTTCTGAGTCATGGAGTCAACAAAAACAAGACAAAGTTGACAGAGAGACAAAGTAGCTAGAGCCCCTCTGAAGCTAGGAATCTAGGGACACCCACCTTGTAACAGCCTTATTTAGGAAAATACTTTAAAATGCATCTCTGCCCCTGGGTTAAGTTACCTGCTGTCTCTTTGGGCTCGGTATGTTACTAATAGGGGACCAAAATGATCATTAAAATCCTTGGATATAAAGATCAATTTGGACCTTATTTCCAATAGTTGAAAAAAGTGGTGTTAGTGATAAAAGTGGTATGGTACCCTTTAGTCTGGGGTCAGGGAAGTTCTCAGAAACCCCACTATTTGAGTGGCCCTTTCTTCATGGTCCCCAGCCTCAGAACCATCAGAAAACTTTTCCCTCCTTCCCACCAGAAAACTCAGCCCTATTAGTAAGATCTCTGGGGTGGAACTCAAGATTCTAGATTTTAAAAGTATGTTCTAGTTTGAAAGCTGCTACATGAAAACCCACAGAGGGCAGAAGCCAGGTCTGCCCTGGTGTGGCAGGCACTATGGCCACTGAGAATAAGGTCTGGCACTCAGGAGGGACTTGGAAATAATGATCATAGCTGTCAATGTTACTGATTGCAAAGCACTTCTCTATCTATGCCTGGGTTCAAATTCTGGATTAGCTGATTAGCTAATTAGCTGTCATGACCATAAACAAGTAAATCCATTACTACAAACTTCAATTTCCTTGTCAGTAAAGTGGCAATAGTAATGCCTTTTTTTTTTTGAGACAGTCTCAAGCTGTCGCCCTGGGGTAGAGCCATGGCATCATAGCAACCTCAAACTCTTGGGCTTAGATTCTCTTGCCTCAGCCTCCCAAGTAGCTGGGAATACAGGCGCTGTCCACACTGCCCAGCTATTTTTTTTGGTCACAGTTATTGTTTTAGCTGGACCAGGCTGGTTTTGAACCCGCCAGCCTCTGTGTATGTAGCCAGCGCCCTGCCCACTGAGCTACAGGCATTGCCAATACTCTTGGGAGGAGTATTTTTTTTTTTTTCGGTCAGGGCCAGGTTTGAACCTGCCACCTCTGGTATATGGGGCTGATGCCCTACTCCTTTGAGCTGCCTCAGGCGCCGCCCTTTTGTGTGTGTGTGTGTGTGGAGACAGAGTCTCACCCTGGGTAGAGTACCATGGTGTCACACAGCTCACAACCACCTCCAACTCCTGTGCCCAAGTGGTTCTCTTGCCTCAGCCTCCTGAGTAGCAGAGACTACAGGCGCCAGCCACAACGCCCTATTTTTTTATTGCAGTATGGCTGGAGTCAGGTTTGAACCCGCCACCCACAGTATATGGGGCCAGCACCCTACCCACTGAGCCATGGGCACCACCCCAAACCACGTAACTTTTAAGTGGTAGAACTGGAAGTAACTACCCAGAGCATGGTTCTCAATCCTAGATGTACATCAAGATCATCAGGACAGCTTATAGAAACGCAGATTCCTAGGCTGGGCACAGTGGCTCACGCCTGTAATCCCAGCACACTGGGAGGCCGAGGTGGTGGTTCGCCTAAGCTCAGGAGCTGGAGACCAGCTTGAGCTAGAGCAAGACCTTGTCTCTAAAAATAGCCAGGATTGTGGCAGGTACCTGTAATCCCAGCTACTCGGGAGGCTGAGGCAAGAGAATCACTTGAGCCTAAGACTCTGAGGTTGCTGTGAGCTGTGATGCCATAGCACTCTACCAGGGGAGACAAAGTGAGACTCCGTCTTAAAAAAAAAAAAATTTAGGGCGGCGTCTGTGGCTCAGTGAGTAGGGCACTGGCCCCATATACCAAGGGTGGAGGGTTCGAACCCAGCCCTGGCTGAACTGCAACAAAAAATAGCCGGGTGTCATGGCGGACCCCTGTAGTCCCACTACTCAGGAGGCTGAGGCAAGGGAATCTCCTAAACCCAGGAGTAGGAGGTTGCTGTGAGCTGGGACGCCCCAGCACTCTACCAAGGGCAATAAAGTGAGACTCTTGTCTCTACAAAAAAAAAAAAAAAAATCATTTAGTAAAGTGACTGGCACCTAGTAAGTGTTAGTATAACATTTATTGTAGACAACAACAAAACATGACCAGGATGCAAATTCACACCTCTACTTCATAACAGGTGGTCTCTCCAGGGCTCTTTCCCTCTGCCCCCAGGACTTCTGGTATCTTTTTTTTTTGTTTTGTTTTGTTTTGTTTTGTTTTTGAGACAGAGTCTCACTTTGTTGCCCTCAGTAGAGTGCGGTGGTGTCACAGCTCACAGCAACCTCCAGCTCTTGGGCTTAGGCCATTCCCTTGCCTCAGCCTCCCGAGTAGCTGGGACTACAGGCGCCAGCCTCAACCCCTGGCTATGTTTTGTTGCAATTTGGCTTCAAACCCGCCACCCTCAGTATTTGGGGCTGGCACCCTACTCACTCTAGTCCACAGGCGCCGCCCAGGACTTCTGATATCTGTGACTAACACTGTCTTCTCCCGTCCAGGGCCACAGTCTTACCTCTCAGAGCATACTTTGCTCTCTAAACCCCACTATAAGCAGCTGGCAGTGGTATAGAGGCATACAGCTGGGAGGAAATACTCAGCCCCAAGGCTGAGATCTTGTGTTCAACTAGTGCTAAAAAGCTTCAATATCACAAAGACAAAATTTGTCCTGCCTCCAAATCTGTCTCTCCACTTCCAAATCTGACTTTTCATCAACTTATTTTCCATTTTAGACCACTCAAAATGTTTGTTTTAACCAGATTGATGCACTAGGATTCAGCCAGATTTCCTACTTCCTAAGATATGGAAAGCCTTGGCTCAGAGCCTGTGGCTCAGGCGGCTAAGGTGCCAGCCATATACACCTGAGCTGGTGGGTTTGAATCCAGACCAGGCCCCAAACAACAATGATGGCTGCAACCAAAAAATAGCCTGGCGTTGTGGCTGGTGCCTGTAGTCCCAGCTACTTAGGAGGTGGAGGCAAGAGACTCCCTTGAGCCTCAGAGTTGGAGGTTGCTGTGAGCTGTGATGACACAGCACTTTACCCAGGGCGACAGCTTGAGGCTCTGTCTCAAAAAAAAAGATGTGGAAAGCCTTGGATAGAAGCAAAAAGGGATCAAGTCTGAGTCCCATAAATACATTTTAGGGAAGGGTGTCCACTCCGGCTGCCAGTTGGCTTTGTCTTTTCCTAGAAAGGTAAGAAGAACAGGGATAAGGTTTCAGATGCCTGCTGAACCTCTAACTTGTTGTGTGACCTTGGGCTGCACTGCAGGATATGAGGACCCTTGCTGTGACCTCTACCACCCCCATGTAAGCACAAACTTAATCTCCATGTTAAGGTCAGAGCTTCTCAATATAACACAAATATGACACAGAAAGAATTAGCACCTATTTTATTCTGAAGAAGTAAAGTTACCTATATTCAAAGATAACATAGAGGCTCAGCGCACGTAGCTCAAGTGGCTAAGGTGCCAGCCACATACACCAGAGCTGGGTTCAAATCCAGCCCGGGCCTGCCAAACAACAATGACAATTATAATCAAAAAATAGCCAGGCATTGTGGCAGGCGCCTATAGTCCCAGCTACTTGGGAGGCTGAGGCAAGAAAATCACCTAAGCCCAGGAGTTGAAGGTTGCTGTGAGTTGTGACATCACAGAACTCTACCCAGGGCGACAGCTTAAGGCTCTGTCTCAAAAACAAAAAACAAAAACGGGCTCAGCGCCTGTTGCTCACCGGGCTAAGGTGCCAGCCACGTACACCTGAGCTGGCAGGTTCGAATCCAGTCCGGGCCCGCCAAACAACAATGACGGCTGCAACCAAAAAATGGCCAGGCGTTGTGGCGGGTGTCTATAGTCCCAGCTATTTGGGAGGCGGAGGCAAGAGACTCGCTTGAGCCCAGGAATTAGAGGTTGCTGTCAGCTGTGATGCCACAGCACTCTATCCAGGGTGACAGCTTGAGGCTCTGTCTCAAAAAAAAAAAAATGAATGATGTAATCTTACAGAAAATCCTAAAGATTCCATCAAAAAATGAATTCCCCAAAGTTGCAGGATACAAAATCAACATACAGGCCGGACCCAGTGGCTCACACCTATAATTCCAGCACTTAGGAGGATGAGGCAGGTGGATTGTCTGAGCTCACAGGTTCCAGACCAGCATGAGCCAGCTCGAGGCCCCATCTCCAAAAAATAACTGGGTGTCGTGGCAGGCGCCTGTAGTCCCAGCCACTTGGCAGGCTGAGGTAAGAAGATCACTTGAACCAAGGAGTTTGAGTTGCTGTGAGCTATAACACCTCTGCTCTCTACCAAGGGTGACCAAGTAAGACTCTGTCTCAAAAAAAAAAAAAAAAAAAAAAACAAAACAACCAAAAATTGTTCTGTTTTGGGTAGCACCTGTGGCATAATGAGTAGGGCACCGGCTCCATATACTGAGGGTGGTGGGTTCAAGCCCAGCCCTGGCCAAACTGCAACAAAAAATAGCCAGGTGTTGTGGTGGGCACCTGTGGTCCAAGCTACTCAGGAGGCTGAGGCAAGAGAATCACCTAAGCCCAGGAGTTTTGCTGTGAGCTGTGATGCCACAGCACTCTACCAACGGCAACAGAATAAGACTCTGTCTCTAAAAAAAAAAAAGATTGTATTTCTATACACTAACAATGAACAATCTGAAAAGGAGGCGCTCAGGGCAGCACCTGCGGCTCAAGGAGTAGGGCACCGGCCCCATATGCCAGAGGTGGCAGGTTCAAACCCAAACCTGGCCAAAAACTGCAAAAAAAAAGGAGGCTTAGTGCCCGTAGTGCAGTGGTTAGGGCACCAGCCACATACACTGGGGCTGGCAGGTTCGAACCCGGCCTGGGCCTGCTAAACAACAATAATGACAATAACAAAAATAGCCAGGCCATTGTCAGGCACTGGTACTCCCAGCTACTGGGGAGACTGAGGCAAGAGGATCCCCTAAGCCCAAGAGCTGGAGGTTGCTGTGAGCTGTGACACCACAGCACTCTACCCAGGGCAACAAAGTAAGACTCTGTCTTAAGATTGAAAAAACAAAACAGGGTGGCACCTGTGGCTCAGTGAGTAGGGCGCCAGCCCCATATACCCAGGGTGGCAGGTTCAAGCCTGGCCCCAGCTAAACTGCAAAAACAAAAAATAGTCAGGCATTGTGGCAGGTGCCTGTGGTCCCAGCTACTCGGGAGACTGAGGCAAGAGAATCACCTAAGCCCAGGAGTTGAAAGTTGCTGTGAGCTGTGTGACGCCACAGCACTCTACCGAGGGCGATAAAGTGAGACTCTGTCTCTAAAAAAATAATAATAATAAAATAAAAAAATAAAAAAACAAAACAAAACTACAGATTCATTGTAATTTTTGTCAAAATCTCAATGACTTTTTTGGCAGAAATAAAAAAATTCATGGCTCAGCACCTGTGGCTCAAGGGGCTAAGGCACCAACCACAGACACCAGAGCTGGCGGGTTTGAATCCAGGTCAGGGCAGCCAAAGAACAATGATGGCTGCAACCAAAAAATAGCCCGGTGATGTGGCAGGCGCCTGTAGTCCCAGCTACTTGGGAGGCAGAGGCAGGAGAATAGCTTGAGCCCAGAAGTTGGAGGTTGCTATGAGCTGTGATGCCACAGCACTCTACCCAGGGTGACAGCTTGAGGCTCTATCTCAAAAAAAAAGAAAAATTCATGTAAAATTTATATGGAATCATAAGGGACTATTTAAGGGACCATGAATAGCTAAAATCATCTTGAAAAAGGACAAATTTGGAGGACTCACACTTCCTGATTTCACAACTTTTTTTTTTTTTTTTTTTGTCATTTTTGTTTGGCAGGCCGGGCTGGATTCAAACCCGCCAGGTCAGGTGTACATGGCTGGCGCCTTAGCCTGTTAAGCCACAGGCGCCGAGCCCTGATTTCACAACTTACTACAAAGCTATGTAATCAAAAGAGTGTGGTACTGGCATAAAGAGGGGCATATAGACCAATGAAATCGAATGAAAAGCCTATAAATAAGCCTTCGCTTATATGGTCAAATGATTTTCTTTTTTGGAGATAAAGTCTAACTCTGCTGCCCCAAGGTGTCATAGCTCACAGCAACCTCAGACTCATGGGCTCAAGTGAGCCTCCTCCCTTAGCCTTCCAAGTAGCTGGGACTACAGGCATGCAGCACAATGCCTGGCTAGTTTTGCTATGGGTCTCAAGGTCTCACTCTTCCTAGGCTGGTCTCAGACTCCTGTGCTCAAGTTATCTTCCCACCTCAGCCTCCCCACTGTACCTAGCCTGGTCAAATGATTTTCAACAAGGATGCCAAGACTATTCAAGGTGGACAGGACAAGCTTTTTTTTTTTTTTTGTAGAGATAGAGTCTCACTTTACCGCCCTCGGTAGAGTGCCGTGGTGTCACACAGCTCACAGCAACCTCCAACTCCTGGGCTTAGGCGATTCTCTTGCCTCAGCCTCCTGAGTAGCTGGGACTACAGGCGCCCACAATGCCTGGCTATTTTTCTGTTTTTTTGCAGTACGCCGAGGCCGCGTTTGAACCCGCCACCTTTGGTATATAGGGCCGGCGCCCTACTCGATGAGCCACAGGCGCCGCCCAGGACAATCTTTTTTAGCAAACAGTTCTGAGAAAACTAGATATCCACATGCAAAAGAATGAAGTTGGATCCTTATCTAACACCACATACAAAAAATTAATCAAAATGGATCAAAGTTTAAAGAGCTAAAATTATGAAATTCTTAGGAGAAAACATAGCAGAAAAGCTTCATGACACTAGATTTGGTGATGATTTCTTGGATGTGACACCAAAGGAACAGACAACAAAAGAAAAAATAGAAAAGTTGGAGTTTGGGCAGTGCCCATGCTCAGTGGGTAGGGAGCCGGCCCCATATACTGAGGGTGGCAGGTTCAAACCCAGCCCCGGCCAAACTGCAACTAAAAAATAGCCGAGCATTGGGGCAGGCACCTGTAGCCCCAGCTACTTGGGAGGCTGATGCAAGAGAATCACGTGGGCCCAGGAGTTGGAGGTTGCTGTGAGCTGTGATGCCACAGAACTCTACCAAGGGCAATAAAGTGAGACTCTTGTCTCTAAAAAAAAACAAAAAGGAAAAGAAAAGTTGGAGTTCATGAAAATTAAAAACTTTTATGCAAGCCTAGTGCAGTAGCTCATGCCTGTAATCCTAGCACTTTGAGAGACTGAGCCCAGGAGTTTGAGGTTGAGCCCAGGAGTTTGAGGTTGCAGTGAGCTATGATAACAGGGCACTCTAGCCTCAAAAAGAAACAAATTTTTATGCATCCAAGGATGCTAACAACAGACTAAAAAGGCAACCCACAGACTGAGAGAAAAATCTGAAAATCACATATATGAAAATCACATATCCAGAATAAGGATTTTGGCAGAAATAGCTAAAGAATTTCCAAAATAAGATAACGAATAGATGACCAATATTATTAACCACCACTAGATGATCAATTTTATAAATGCTAATCAAAACCACAATGAAGGGCAGTGCCTAAGGCTCAGTGAGTAGGGCGCTGGCCCCTTATACTGAAGGTGGTGGGTTCAAACCCAGCTCTGGCCACACTGCAATAACAACAAAAAAAATAGCTGGGCATTGTGGCAGGTGCCTGTAGTCCCAGCTACTTGGGAGGCTGAGGCAAGAGAATCGCTTAAGCCTAGGAGCTGGAGATTGCTGTGAGCTGTGAAGCCACGGCACTCTACCAAGGGCGACAAAGTGAGACTCTGTCTCTAAAAAAATAAAAAATAATAAAAAAATAAAATAAAATGTGTATGTATGTATATATATAATATATATATTTTTTGAGACAGAGTCTCACTTTGCCGCCCTCAGTACAGTGCTGTGGTGTCGTAGCTCACAGCAACCTCAAACTCTTGGGCTCAAGCAATTCTCTTGCCTCAGCCTCCTGAGTAGCTGGGACTACAGGTGCCCACTACAATGTCAGGCTATTATTTATTTATTTATTTATTTTTTCACTTTATGATCCACTTCAGTGCCAGCAACCTATAGGTAGAGGCCAGGCAATGGTTCGGGGCCAGTTTGCTCTGGCATGGAGCACTATGACAGGCTATTTTTTAGAGATGGGGTTTCGCTCTGGCTTAGACTGGTCTTGAACCTGTGAGCTCAAGCAATGCACCGGCCTCAGCCTCCCAAGTGCTAGGATTACAGAGATGAGCCATCGCTCTCGGCAATTAAATAAATAAATACATACATACATATATATATTTATATATATATATTATATATATATATATTTTTTTTTTAGGGAGACAGAGTCTCACTTTATCGTCCTCCCAAGTAGCTGGGACTACAGGCACCTGCCACAATGCCCATCGCGGTAAAGTGCGATGGTGTCACCCAGCTCACAGCAACCTCCAACTCCTGGGCTTAGGCTATTCTCTTGCCTCAGCCTCCTAAGTAGCTGGGACTACAGGGGCCCACCACAACACCTGGCCATTTTTTTGTTGTGGTTTGGCCGGGACCAGGTTTGAACCTGCCACCCTCAGTATATGGGGCTGGTGCCTTACCCACTGAGCCACAGGTGCGGCCCAATTAAAAATATTTTTATTTATTTATTTATTTTTGAGACAAAGTCTTACTTTGTTGCCCTTGGTAGAATGGTGTGATAATACAGCTCACAGCAACCTCTAACTCCTGGGCTTAGGCAATTCTCTTGCCTTAGCCTCCCGAGTAGCTGTGACTACAGGCGCCCTCCACAATGCCTGGCTATTTTGTGTTGTGGTTTGGCCAGGGCCAGGTTTGAACCCGCCACCCTCGGAATATGGAGCTGGTGCCCTACTCACTGAGCCACAGACACCACCCTTAAAAATATTTTTAATACCTTTGGGGGAAAGACACTTTTGTAAGAGGGTCTTTACTTAACAAATGCAATCAGTGTAACCTAGTTTCTTGTATCCTCAATGAATCTCCAACAATAAATTTAAAAAATACATATATATATTTTTTGAGACAGAGACAACTGCAAAAAAAAAAAAATAGCCGGGCATTGTGGCGGGCGCCTGTAGTCCCAGCTACTTAGCTACTTGGGAGGCTGAAGTGAAAGAATTTCTTTCTTTTTTTTTGAAACATAGCCTCAAGCTGTCCCCCTGGGCAGAGTGCTGTCGCATCACAGCTCACAGCAATCTCCAACTCCTGGGTTCAAACGATTCTCCTGCCTCTGCCTCCCAAGTAGCTGGGACTACGGGCGCCTGCCATACCTCCTGGCTAGTTTTTAGTTGCAGCCATCATTGTTCGGCGACCGGGCTGGGTTTGAATCTGCTAGCTCAGGTGTAAGGGGCTGGCGCCTTAGCCACTTGAGCCACAGGCGCCAAGCCAACCAAAATAATTTTTTTTTTTTTTTTTGCAGTTTCTGGCCGGGGCTGGATTTTTTTTTTTTTTTTTTTTGAGACAGAGCCTCAAGCTGTCACCCTGGGTAGAGTGCCGTGGCATCACAGCTCACAGCAACCTCTAATTCCCAGGCTCAAGCGAGTCTCTTGCCTCCGCCTCCCAAGTAGCTGGGACTACAGGCGCCCG
>CAUYRH010042740.1:0-40097 GCA_963574655.1 Perodicticus potto | reverse complement strand
CCAAACAACAATGACGGCTACAACCAAAAAATGGCCGGGCGTTGTGGCAGGTGCCTGTAGTCCCAGTTACTTGGGAGTACAAGAGGCAGGAGGCAGGAGGCAGGAGACTTGCTTGAGCCCAGGAATTGGAGGTTGCTGTGAGCTGTGATGCCACAGCACTCTATCCAGGGTGACAGCTTGAGGCTCTGTCTCAAAGGAAAAAAAAAAAAAAAAAAAGAAAATGTCAACTTACTGGGTGGCGCCTGTGGCTCAGTGAGTAGGGCATCAGCCCCATATACCAAGGGTGGCAGGTTCGAACCCGAACCCACCCTAGCCAAACTGCAACAAAAAAAATAGCTGGGCGTTGTGGCAGGAGCCTGTAGTCCCAGGTACTCAGGAGGCTGAGGTAAGAGAATCGCCTAAGCCAGGAGTTGGAGGTTGCTGTGAGCTGTGTGACGCCACGGCACTCTAACGGGGGCAATACAGTGAGACTCTGTCTCTACAAGAAAAAAAAAATGTCCCAAGTAGCTGGGACTACAGGTGCCCACCACAACGCCCAGCTACTTTTTTTGATGTAGTTGCCATTGTTGTTTGGTAGGCTTGGGCTGGGTTCGAACCCGCCAGCCCTCGTGTATGTGGCTAGTGCCCTAGCTGCTGAGCTACAGGCGTGGAGCCTACCGAGAGGCTCTTATAGAGACCTCTGTCCTAGCACTTTGGGAGGCTAAGGTGGGTGGATTACTTGAACTCACGAGTTTAAGACCAGCCTGAGCAAGAATGAGAGCCCATCTCTTAAAAAAAAAAAAAAAATTGGGCGGTGCCTATGACTCAAAGGAGTAGGGCACTGGCCCCATATACCAGAGGAGGCTGGTTCAAACCCAGCCCCAGCCAAAAACTGAAAAAACAAAAAAACTGGGCATAGGGCCTGGCGTGGTGGCTAACATCTATAATCCTAGCACTTGGGAGGCCGAGGTGGGTGGTTTGAGACAGCCTGAGCCAGAGCAAGACTCCATCTCTAAAAAATAGTCAGACGTTGTGGCGGGTGCCTGTGGTCCCAGCTACTCGGGAAGCTGAGGCAGGAGAATCGCCTAATCCCAGGAGTTGGAGGTTGCTGTAAGCTGTGTGATGCCACAGTACTCTACTGAGGGCTGATAAAGTGAGACTGTCTCTACAAAAAAAAAAAAAAAAAAAGAAAAGAAAATGTCAACTTAAAAAAAAAAAAAAGGAAAAAAAAAGCCCTCCACACAAGGTTCAGCTCAACCCTGGCCCAAAGAAATCTTGCCCCTAAGGCGGCACCTGTGGCTCATCGAGTAGGGCACCAGCCCCATACCAAAGGTGGCAGGTTCAAACTTGGCCTCGGCCAAATTGCAAAACAGAAAAATAGCCGGGCGTTGTGGCGGGCGCCTATAGTCACAGCTACTCGGGAGGCTAAGGCAAGAGAATTGCCTAAGCCCAGGAGTTGGAGGTTGCTGTGAGCTGTGTGATGCCATAGCACTCTACCGAGGGCGATAAAGTAAGACTCTGTCTCTGCAAAAAAAAAAAAAGAAAAGAAATCTTGCCCCTCTTTCAATGTTCATGCAATGCATAACTTTTTGGATTCAGTCCCCTTTCCCCCAAATGACTATGACTGTCCTAGAAGTTCAATCAGAATAGGATGAATTGGATTCTAAAACAATCAGTATTAGGTCAGCTGTGTTGGCACACATCTGTGATCTCAGCACTTGGGAGTGCCAAAGTAGGTGGATTGCTTGAGCTTATGAGTTTGAGACCAGCCTAAGCCAGACTGAGACTCTGTCTCTAAAAATAATGGCCAGGCATTGTGGCAGGTGCCTATAGTCCCATCTACCTGGGAGGCTGATGCAAGAGGATCACATGAGCCCAAAAGTTTGAGGGTGCTGTGAGCTATGATGCCATAGCACTCTACTGGGAGTAAGAAAGTAAGACTCTGTCTCAAAAACAAACAAAAAGGCTCAGCGCCTGTGGCTCAAGTGGCTAAAGCGCCAGCCACACACATCGGAGCAGGCGGGTTCAAATCCAGCTTGGGCCTGCCAAACATGACAGCTGCAATCAAAAAATAGCCGGGCATTGTGGCAGGTGCCTGTAGTCCCAGCTACTTGGGAGGCGGAGGCAGGAGAATGGCTTGAACCAGGAGTTGGAGTTGCTATGAGCTGTGATGCCACAGTACTCTACACAGGGCAACAGCTTGAGGGTCTGTCTCAAAAAAAAAAAAAAAAAAAAAAAAACTAGCAGTATTGACAGGGAAGGTGGCTCACACCTATAGTCCCAGCACTTTGGGGGATTAAGGCAGGAGAACTGCTTTGTTTTTCTTTTTTTTTTTTTTGAGACAGAGCCTCAAGCTGTCACCTTGGGTAGAAGTGCTGTGGCATCACAGCTCACAGCAACCTCCATCTCCTGGGCTCAAGCCATTCTCCTGCCGCCACCTCCCAAGTAGCTGGGACTACAGGCCCCCGCCACTACACCCAGCTATTTTTTGGTTGTAGCCATCATTGTTGTTTGGAGGGCCTAGGCTGGATTTGAACCTGCCAGCTCAGGTATATGTGGCTGGCACCTTAGCTGCTTGAGCCACAGGCGTCGAGCCAGAAGAACTGCTTTTGACCAGGAGTGTGAGACCAACTTAAGCAACAGTGAGACCCTGTCTCTACAAAAAACGAAAAAGACTGGACAGGCATGGTGTACCTGTAGTACTGGCTACTCAACCAGAAGGATCACTTAAGTTCAGGAGTTCAAGGTTATAGTAAGCTATGATTATTTCACTTTATTCCAGCCTGGGCAACAAAGAGAGACCCTGTTGCTAAAACAATGCTACTAATAATAATAACGATATTAAATAAATAAAGCATTTCCAAAGTCCCTGGTGGCTCCTGTCCCCCTTTGTAATCTCCCAGTTAAGAGCCATCTTGGGGGTTGAAGGAACACCCGAGGAGCCTCCCTGACCAGGTCTGGTGAATATTCTACCTCTGAGGAAGGGTTCTCCATCTGGCACCCTGGGAAGATGCCGTGATGAGTACTACTCCAGGAACAACTATTAGGCACTAGAACAAAGGTGTCTACAAGAGCCTCTCGGTAGGCTCAGAGCCTGTAGCTCAGTGGCTAGGGTGCTAGCCCGATACACCAGGGCTGGGGGGTTTGAACCCAGCCCAGGCCTGCCAAACTATGGCAACTATAACAAAACAATCACTGGGCGTTGTGGCGGGGGCCTATAGTCCCAGCTACTTAGGAATCGCTTAAGCCCAAGAGTTGGAGGTTGCTGTGAGCTGTGATGCCCTGGCCCTGTACTGAGGGTGACATAGTGAGACTGTCTCAAAAAAAAAAAAAAAAAAAGAAAAGAAAAAATAGCCTCTCAGTAAAAGGGGCGGAAGCCATAAACTTAGGCTACAAACAGGGGATTAGATGGCGGCAGACTACAAAATGCTGGTGAGACACCCAGGCACTGTGAGAATACCCAGCAGAGACCCCCCTGGGGGACCCAGAAGAAGCAGGCTCTACAAGCAAACAGCTAAGACACATCAGTCACAGCAATTTGAAGCAGTGACAGCCTCACTCAAAGGACCCCAGAGCTTCCTATAACCCTCATCTGGAGAGATACCTTCCGTGTGCTCCTGCCAGTTACTGGAAGGGAAGGCCCACTTTTCTCTTTGGTGCTCTAATTATTCAGAAGCCCTCATCTTCTGCAGAGGATTAAGAGCCCCCATACAGGCTTAGCACCCGTACAACAGAGGTTATGGCACCAGCCACATGTACTGAGGGTAGTGGGTTCAAACCCAGCTTGGGCCTGCTAAACAACAACTGCAACCAAAAAATAGCCGGGCATTGTGGCGGGAGCCTTTAGTCCCAGCTACTTGGGAGGCTGAGGCAAGAGAATCGCTTAAGCCCAAGAGTTTTGCTTTTTTTTTTTTTTAGAGACAGAGTCTCACTTTATCACCCTCGGTAGAGTCCTGTGGTGTCACAGCTCACAGCAATCTCCAACTCCTGGGCTTAGGTGATTCTCTTGGCTCAGACTCCCAAGTAACTGGAACTACAGGTGCCTACCACGATGCCTAGCTATTTCTTTGTTGCACTTTAGCCAGAGCCGGGTTCAAACCCACCCCCCCCCATACATGGGGCTGGCGCCCTACCCACTGAACCACAGGCACCATCTAAGCCCAAGAGTTTGAGGCTGCTGTGAGCTGTGATGCCACAACACTCTACCAAGGGCAACACAGTGAGATTCTGTCTCAAAAAAAAAAAAAAAAAAAAAAAGGCTCGGTGCCTGTGTTTCAAGCAGCTAAGCGCCAGCCACATACACCTGAGCTAGTGGGTTCGAATCCAGCCTGGGCCCGCCAAATAACGCCAACTGCAACCATAACAGCTGGGAAAAAATAGCTGAGCGTTGTGGCAACACCTGTAGTCCCAGCTACTTGGGAGGCGGAGGCAAGAGAATGGCTTGAGCCCAGGAGTTGAAGGTTGCTGTGAGCTGTGATGCCTCAGCACTGTAACCAGGGCAACAGCTTGAGGCTCTGTCTCAAAAAATAAAAATAATAAGAAAGAGCCCCTATACAGGTCTCTCCCACTTCGCCTTCCACACATATCAACATTACCCCTATGCTCCTCATTACTGTGATCTCGTTTCCCCAGCACCAGGACTGGGTAGGATTTATCTCCAGCCTCAGCCTAGAGCCTGACACGCAGAGAAGGCCCAAAAAACAGTTGCTGAGTAAAATTAATCACTGGCAATAAAGGAGAAAAAATAATTTTTTTTTTCTGCGACAGTCTCACTTTGTCGCCCTTGGTCGTGTGCTGTGACGTCATAGCCCACAGCAACCTCAAACTCTTGGGCTCAAGTAATCCTCTTACCTCAGCCTCCCAACTAGCTGGGACTACAGGTCCTCTCCACAATGCCCAGCTATTTTTAGAGACAGGGTCTCACTCTGGTTTAGGCTGGTCTCGAGCCTGTGAGCTCAGACAATCCACCTGTCCCAGCCTCCTATAGTGTTAGGCCTATAGGCGTGAGCCATTGCACCCAACCATCAAGAAAAAATAATTTCATGCAAGATACTAATGCCTTATTAAGGGAATCCTAGGTTTTCAGGGGAGGGGTGCTGAGACAGGATCTCATTCTGTTGCCCAGACTAGAGTACCATGGCATCATCATAGCTCACAGCAACCTCAGACTCTTGGGCTCAAGCAATCCTTCTGCGTCAACCTTCTGAGTAGCTGGGACTACCAGTGCCCGCTACAGGGCCTGACTAATTTTTCTTTTCTTTTTTCTTTTTGTAGAGACAGTCTTGCTTTATCACCCTCGGTAGAGTGCTGTGGCGTCACATAGCTCATAGCAACCTCCAACTCCTGGGCTTAGGCGATTCTCTTGCCTCAGCCTCCCGAGTAGCTGGGACTATAGGCACCCGCCACAACGCCCAGCTATTTTTTTTGTTTTTACAGTTCAGCCGAGGCTGGGTTTGAACCTGCCACCTTCGGTATATGGGGCCGGCGCCCTGCTTGGGAGCCACAGGCGCCACCCTCTTTTTTTTTTTTTTTTTTGAGACAGAGTCTCACGTTGTTGCCCTTGGTCGTGTGCTATGGCATCACAGCCGACAACAACCTCAAACTCTTGGGCTCAAGAAATTCTCTTGCCTCAGCCTCCCAAATAGCCAGGACTACAGAAGCCCACCACAACGCCTGGCTTTTTTTTGTTGTTGTAGTTGTCGTTGTTTAGCTGGCCCAGGCTGAGTTCAAACCCCCCAACCCCTGTGTATGTGGCCTGCGCCCTAAACACTGAGCTACAGGCGCCAAGCCATATTTTTCTAATTTTAGTAGAGACCGGTTCTTGCTCTTGATAAGGCTGGTCTTGATCTCCTGAGCTCAAGCAATCCACCCGCCTCCAACTCAGGCGTGAGCTATCATACCCAGCCTGGGAATCCCAGAATTGTTGATACAAGGTGGCTTCTAGTCCTAAAAGTTGAGAATTCTCTCTTAAAGTATCCATCCCTTCCCAATTCACCAACCACAAAGACAGGAGAATATAGAGACATGGCTCAGAGAGGAGAAGTGGGTTTTTTTTTTGTAGAGACAGAGTCTCACTTTATCGCCCTCGGTAGAGTGCCGTGGTGTCACACAGCTCACAGCAACCTCCAACTCCTGGGCTTAGGCAATTCTCTTGCCTCAGCCTCCCGAGTAGCTGGGACTACAGGCGCCCGCCACAATGCCCGGCTATTTTTCTGTTTTGCAGTTCGGCCGAGGCTGGGTTTGAACTGCCACTTTTGGTATATGGGGCCAGCACCCTACTCGATGAGCCACAGGCGCTGCCCGAGAAGTGGGCTTTTTAGTCATTGAGAAACCCAATTTAGAGCTGGTTGAGAACTCAGACATCCTGACACCCTGCCTTATGCTTATGTAGCCATATCCAACTATCTCTTGTCAGGCCCCACTTCTAAGTTAGCCTTACATAATAGAGCACAGATTGATCCTAGAGTACTCATGGTTTTCTTATCTCCAAGACCAAGATGGCCTGCCAAGTTCCAGAAAAGTGAAGAACTTCTCAGGTTCAGGATGCCCAGCAATGGCTAGCTAACCCCAGACAAAGAAGTTACAGAGGTTGGAATGAGAGGGAGGGATCTGAATTCTTTCTACTCTTGGGTAACCTTGGAGAAGGAACAATATCTCTCCCCCTCCGCCCGCCCCCCCAGACAGTCTCACTCACTGCCCTGGATAGAGTACCATGCTGTTGTAGCTCACAGCAACCTCAAATTCTGGATTCAAGCAATCCTCTTCCCTCAGCCTCTCAAGTAGCTGGGATTACGGGCATGTGCCACAATACCCAGATGGTTTTTCTGTTTTTCAGTAGATACAGGATCTTGCTCTTGCTCAGGCTTGTCTCAAACTCCTGAGCTCTGGCTATCCACTTGCCTCAGCCTCCCAGAGAGCAAGGATTACAGGTATGAGCCACCACACCTGGCCAGCAATGATATCTTTTTGACCCTGAAGAAAACCCTTGAGGTCAAACCACCCAGGACCTTGAAATATGCAAACTAATCCACAGCCATAAGTCTAGTTTACCTGAAACCTAGTCATAGGAAGTACCAATCCCAACAATCTAGGGAGGGTCTTGAAATAACTACTTCTAGGGACAGCACCTGTGGCTCTAGGAGTAGGGCGTCGGTCCCATGTACCTGGAGGTGGTGGGTTCAAACCCAGCCCGGCAAAAAAAACTGCAACAAACAAATAAAATAAAATAAATAAAAATGTGTTTCTCCCATCCAACCGCCCAAAGTTAAAAAAAAAAAAAAAAAAGAAGACGATGGCTCGGCGCCTGTGGCTCAAGTGGCTAAAGCACCAGCCACGTACACCTGAGCCCAGGCTCCCCAAACAACAATGATGGCTGCAACCAAAAAACAGGCAGGTGTTGTGGTAGGTTCCTGTAGGGCGAGGCAGGAGAATCACTTGAGCCTAGGAGTTGGCGGTTGCTATGAGCTGTGATGCCACAGCCCTCTACCCAGGGAAACAGCTTAGGGCTCTATCTCAAAAAAAAAAAGAAAACAAAAGAAAGAACTACTTCTAATTCTTTTTTTTTAGAGACAAGAGTTTCATTCTATAGGCCTCAGTAGAGTGCTGTTGTGTCACAGCTCACAGCAACCTCCAACTCCTGGGCTTACATGATTCTCTTGCCTCAGCCTCCTGAGTAGCTGGGACTACAGGCGCCCACCACAACACCCAGGTATTTTTTGTTGCAGTTTGGCCGCGGCTGGGTTCAAAACCACCACCCTAAAAAAAAAAAAAAAAAAAAAAAAAGGAAGAAGAAGAAAAAAAACAAACCCACCACCCTCGAGTATATGGGGCCAGCACCCTACCCACTGAGCCACAGGCGCTGCCCAACTACTTCTAGTTCTAAGAGATTCCACCTCATTGATTCTGGACGTGTCCTATGGGTAATCCCTCCTTATTGTCCATCTCTCTTGGCAACCTGGGTTTCTCCTGAATCTGCTGGACGAACCTGACCTCCGTGTTGTCAGGGGCCAGAATGTGGACTAGGAGAGTTGCACCCAGACAGAAGGTAAGCCCTACTGGGACATGACCAACATCCTTGCCTGTTCTTCTTGATCAGGGAGAATGACTAGGCAGAGAAACTCAAATGCAAGAAAACTTCCAAGTCAAGAACACAATGAGCAGAAAAACATTATCTGAAGAAATACTTAAGGAGAGAAAAAAAGCCAGAGGGGCGCTGACTTTCTGAATCTTGGACCTAACTCAGCCCTTCTAAGAGACCTGGCATTCTTCTTGTTGCTAAGGCCAGGTCTGCAAAGACTGAGTGGCTTCTTCAGGCCCTTCTGAACAGGGACTGTGGCTCAGAAGTCCCAGTGGCTCAGAGAAAGCAAGGCTTGATAAGCTATCTCTCTCCCAGGTCCCTGAATCTTCTCCAGACTGGTTCCTAAATTGGTCATCGCTTAATCAGAGGTGCCTTTACAAAGCCATTCAGGATAATACTCTCTGGCTAGATATGATTCTTCCCCCACATCTCAATGGGGTCTCTGGTGCCATCTGTAAGGGCAATTTTGTGAGGCACAACCAGCTTCCTGCCTGTTCAATAGGCAGCTTCAGCTGTTGGAAAGTGAGAAAGTAGTGATGAGAATCCTTACTTTCTGCAGCTTCCAGTCCTAGTTCTGCCACCCAAGCTTCGGAAAACCCCTGGAATCTGAATCTGAGCCTGACAGCCCAAATGTGTCCCATCCCCAAAGCCCATTCCAGCCCCACTTCTTGTTTGGCACTGGGCTCATGGGCCTGAAGCCTGGATTCTACACAACCCCCTTGCATTAAGTCCCACCTTATCATCCCATCTTATCGAATCACCCTCTCCTGTGGGGTAGTTCTGTGCTGCCTCTGAGAGAGGCAGTTATGAAGGTTAGTATGTGCTAAGAAGTCTAACAGCGTTTTAGAGACTCACACCTCCTTCGTTTTCCTCCTCCCTTCCTCCACTAACATAGACAGTCAACCCACCCAGAGCTGGGGCCTGGTCACTGATAGAGAAGGGCGGAGGCTGGGCCTACCAGCCTGGAGCCGCCTCACTAAACCAGGCTAAATACTACAAGGCTGGCCAGAACTAAATTCCCAAGTGGAACCCCCTCCCGCCTCAGATTCCCTGACCCTGCTCTCCCCGCAGAACCACAGCATAGGTTCTACCGAGGGCACAGTAGGTGTCGTGCACTCCCAGCGGGCACACAAGCAGGGGAGCGTTCACCTACATCCTGGCCGGGCTATGGTCAGGAACCGGATTAGGGTCCCAAGCCCCGGCTGTGGCAGGCGGGCGCCCTTACCCATGCTGACTCTGGAGCCGGCCGGGTGGCGCTGCCCATCCCCGGATCCTTCGTAGGCAGGTGGCAGGACGTGGGGCTGGGGTCTGCCCGCTAGTCTGCCTGCACAGCTTGCCGGACTCGAGCTGGCCAGGCCAGGCCAAACGGGGCGGGGCCCTGAAAGCCCCATCCGGATGATCCGACCACAGAAAAAGGCTCGGCCATGGCACAGTACGGTGCACCAGCCGCGGGCACGGTACCGCCCGGAAAGGCGCCTGGCTGGCTCTCTGCGTTCCCCGCGGCCGCCGCCTCAGAGGACCGGCGGGAGGCGGAGTCGCGCGCGACACATGGCCCGGGCCCTGCGCGGCTTCGGGCCGCCGGGGTGGGGAGGGGAGGGGCCGCCAGGGGACTTTCAGCGGAGCCTCCGGGCGTCCTGGAGAGCGGCTCCTGCGGCCCAGTCCCCGCCCCGGCGTGCTGGCACCGACAACTCACCCGAGGGGCTGGCACGATGGCGGCAGCGGCGGCGGCAACCCAGCGCGGTCTGCGACCGACTGTCCCTTCCCCCCTGCCTTCCCTCGCCCGGCTCGCTGCACTCTGGGAAATGTAGTCCCACCGTTCCCCTTTCTGACACAGTGTGCCAGGAAAAAACTACACTTCCCGTTGTGCTATACGCGGAGGCCCAGACACTACCCGCAGGGCGGGAGGTAAGGCTAAGCTGGGGAGGGAGGCTGCCGGGGCGAGCCCCTGAGAATTGTGGTCTAGCGGAAGCCTCTGGAATACGGGAGGTTGGCGCCAGGCAAGGGTCAGGGCTCAGTTGTCGCCAGGTCGCAGCTGGCCCGGCCCCGCCCAGGCTGTGCGTTGCTGGGGATTGGCTCCGCCCCCGTGGGAGCCGGTCTGGCCCCAAGCTGGCCCAGCCGCCCCCCTCCCTGGGCCCCTGGGCCGTTTCCGCTGGCTGAAACCCTCTCCCTTTTGGAGCTTTGGCTGCCTCCTCAGGTATTTGGAGTCCTACATCCTTGGCCAGCTGAATGGAACCCACGACTTCTGCTGTCCCAACATTTGTGTCTTACCCCAGGCCAATCGGGCCCAGAGTTGGTTTGGAACAGACTTTGCTCTTGGGCCGGAGACTCAAATGCCCCGCAAGTGGTGCTTGGCTGGAGAAGTTACTCTCTACTTGTACAGTTAATGTCTCCAAATCATTCCCATAAGGTTTTGTTGTTTATTTTTGGTTTGTTTACAGCAGATAGGGCAACCATAAGTTTCATTTTTATTTTTATTATTATTATTTTTTGAGACAGAGCCTCAAGCTGTCGCCCTGGGTAGAGTGCTGAGGCATCACAGCTCACAGAAACCTCAAACTCCTAGGCTCAAGCGATTCTCCTCCCTCCGCCTCCCAAGTTCCTGGGACTACAGGCGCCCACCACAACGCCCGGCTATATTTTGGTTGCAGCCGTCATTGTTGTTTGGCGGGCCCGGGGCTGGATTCGAACCCTCCAGCTCAGGTGTATGTGGCTGGCGCCTTAGCCGCTTGAGCCACAGGCGCTGAGCCGTAAGTTTCATTTTTAAAGTTTCCCCTTGATTTAAGTGATCAGATTGTAAATAGCCCTTCTCTCACTCATTGCCCTTGCTTTTCAATGCCCATTTCCTTGTTACCTTGGTAATTCAAACATTTGAAGTACTAGGTCAGGGCAGTGGTAGGCAAAGGGCTCTGCAACCAACCTAGAGGACCACAGGTAAGGGAAACTACAGTTCTTCAGATAGCTCCTAGCCTGCCTTCCTGGCCAGAAATCACTTAGTACTCCTTTTTTTTCCTAGAAGTTTCACACCTTTGCCCACTCCTATCCCACCTTCCTGGAGATGGGTAAGACTAGGCCAAGCTTCTATTTATTAAATCCCTGCTCTGTCCACACTACACTTTGCCTGACTAGATGCTTTTCTTATTACTCAGCCAGTGAGAACTCTGCATTGCCCTAGATATGTATGATGCATCTGCATCCGGGACCTCCCTTGCTCAGTGAACTATCCTCTCTCAAGAAGCCAAAACACTGGACAGGTGTGCACATAATCTCAGACATCAGGAAGAGCCCAAAGAGTGGTGCTGAAAGGTTCAAGAAGGCCAAAGCAGAATCAGCAGTTCCTTCAATAAATAGGAGCTCAATACATTAACAAGCATGGCTAGAGCCTGGAAAAGACCCAGAGCTAATAGCTGGGTGTTGTGGCGGGCGCCTGTAATCCCAGCTACTTGGGAGGCTAAGGCAAGAGAATCGCTTGAGCCCAAGAGCTGGAGGTTGCTGTGAGCTGTAACGCCACAGCACTCTACCGAGGGTGACACAGTGAAATTCTGTCTCAAAAAAAAAAAAAAAAAAAAAAAGACCCAGAGCTAACCTAGGAAGGCAGATATCCAACCTCTTTCTCCAACTAGGCACCTATACCACCTGTGGTACACCATCCCTTCTTCCCTATTACATTTGTTCCGCAATTCAGTGCCAAGGGACCAGAAAGGAAACATACCAACTCACTGCTGCAGGGCAAGTTCCCAAACAAGTGGCTTTGTCCATAAGTAACATAAAGAAGAGAGTTATATTTTATGGAGCCTGAAAAGTGTCTATTTGAGCCTCAATACCCATAGAAAACCCATCACTTAAAGGCACTTGCCTCTCCCCATTGGCTTTGAGCTAAATTACCTGGAGCTATAAAGAAAAATGTCACCCTCACCCCTCCAATATCCAATCTAAAGAATAGATGCAGCAAAGAAAATGAGTCACAAATCCCAACTCCTTAATGGCCTCTAAAGATCCAGCTCCTTCACACTGAAGGTGTACCAAGGCGAAGGTTTCTGTACAAGACTGTGCCTGAAGAATTCATAGCTGGCTCCAACTGTGGTCTTTACTGGTTTACCAAGTAACTACATGTACATGTGTACCAGATGCTGTGCTAGACCTAAGGGATGTAAAGGTTAGCAAAGTTCAACCTCAGCTGAGAATTCAAGACAAAACTCAAAACCCTCAGAGGTGAGCTACCACAATTCAGCTTAGTTCTCAGTTGCTTTTTTGTTAAAAGGATACAGGGAGAGGGCAGCACCTGTGGCTCAAGGAGTAGGGCGCCATATACCGGAGGTTGTGGGTTCAAACCCGCCCGGGGCCAAAAACTGCGGAGATAACCCATGAACAAACTAGAACCATTGAATGCAATTTCCAAACTTTTTGGAGTAAGCTGAAGCAGGAACTATGGCCTTTGTAAAGCCAAGGTTCATGTGTTTAGGGTGCCCTTTATAAAGAAATCTGGTCATTGAAGCATCTCTATTTTCAGGGTCAGCCTGAACTTTCAAATAGGCTGAGGCCTATTTCCCCATGTTTCAAGGACATTTTAGCTAAGTTTTTGTAAAAATAAAACTGCGAAACCCAAATAAAAACCTTACTTTTTGTTTAATTTGTTTTGCCAAATAAACACAGTGAAAACTTTAGTCTGACTAATTGTACAGAAAATAGAATTTGTAACCAGTAGCAAACAAAACAGGATAAACCTAAGTCCCTGGCAAGCTGGATCTCCATCAGATCAGCAGGTTACTCAGACCCCCTCATACATGGCCTCCAGAGGAGAGAAGTCCCAGGAGGCAGAAGCACAGATTTACCAGTCCCCATCAAAATCACAGGATGCACCTGGGAAGGAAAAGCACAAAAAGGAGGGTAACTGATGTTACTTGGATTTCTTATCACTACACAGAGTTGTCTCTGATTGTTTGCCAACCTTAAGGTGTGGCTTTTCCAAACCCATAGATCCTGGGCATCCCACCTACGTCCCTATAGGGTAAGTTTCAAGCTCTGTCAGTTTTAAGTTCTGAAGCCTCTGCTTAACCAGAATCTGCAAAATAAACTGGAGAGGGAGGGTTGACAAAGTCATAATTGCTGGTGTCACCAGTGCAGAGTCTGAGGCCCCAGCCCCCAGTTCAAGAGGAAACAAGTGAGGGTGCCAGATCACTAGCCAGAGTCCAGCAGCCTTAAGCCTCAGTGCTGTCAACCAGCACCCCAGGAATACAGAGTTCAATAACGGCTTGAGGTTCCCCGGGGCTAGAAGAGGTCCACGAGTCCTGCAGGCCGCCGCAGGGGGACGCGTTCACATTCCGTGCTTCTTGCGGATGACAGCCATGGCAAGTAGCCGATCCTTCTCGCGCAGTTCTTCGCGCAGCTTAGCCTCTGTGAGACGCAGGTGGCGGATGCTGCCCTTCATCTCTTTCATCTTCACTTCCATCAGCGCCAGGATGTCTCGCTGCTCGTTCAGCTTGCGCAGGAGCTCCTCCTCCGTGGTGCCTGAAGACAAGGAGTACGAGTGGTCGGAGCCAGTATCAGGAAAGCCTTCTTCCCCTACCACCACCAACTGGGGGCCCATAGGGCATTCGGCGGCCTCCAGCCCTGCCGTAGCAGCTTGTAGCTCCGACGCAGCGGCCGCCGCGGCTGCGCCCTCTGCGGCCGCAAACTCCACTTGCACGGTAAGGTCTATGGGCTTCATGTCTTCGCCGGTGGGAGTGATGGGCGCCGGTGGCACCGATCCTGGAGCCTGACTGTCTACAGCGGCCTGAAGAGTGAGGAGCACGGCTGCAGAGGCAGACACCAGGTTCGGCTGGAGCTGGGAGGTCTGGGCAGTGGAGGTGGACGGCGACGACTGCTGCTGCTGCTGCTGCTGCTGCTGCTGCTGCTGCTGTTGTTGCTGCTGTTGCTGCTGCTGTTGGCGGCGGCGGGCGGCCGCGGCACCCGCGGGTCTGCGCGCTACTTTGCGCTCGTTGACGCCGCGCAGCGGGAAAATGGTGGGGACCCGCACCGTGTAGGTCTTGCGGCCGCCCTGGAAGTGAACGCTGCACAGACGGTGGCCCGTGGTGGGCTGGAAGGTGGAGAAGCACCCACTGACGCCAGCACGGGACACATTCTTGAGCCAGAGGCGCCGCAACTCAGCGTCCTTGGGAAACGTGTAAAAGTGCAGCGCCTTGTCCCGGTGCGAGTTGTTGTAGCAGCCTGGCACGCAGCACGTAAAGCCTGGCATGGCTGCGCCGCAAGGCCCGGCCCGGCCCACCGGCCTCCTGCGCCCTTCGACGGCTGGGTCGGTCCCCCGCCGCCCGCCCCTCGACGGGCGGCGCCGCGCGAGGCCTTGGGTAGCCTCCTACTACTGCCGCCCTGAGCAGCCGATCCGGCCTGGCGCCCCGTGCCCAGAACACGCTTCCCGCTGGCCCGCGCCGCGCCGCCAGCCCGGATGCCCGCCTGCGCTCCGGAGTCGGCCCCGGGGACGCCGCGAAGGACCGCCTGGGAAAGGGGACTACGCCCCCCACAATGCACCGCGCCAGAAGACGCTCACTTCCGGAGTGGAGGTATGCTTATTCCGGCCGCTTTCCAGGGCACCAGGATAGCCCTCGCAGAGCAGAGTCTTTCCTGCACTCGGCTTGTCCGCAGAGGGAGAAAGAGCTGTGTTCTGTTGGAACGCTGTCACCTAGACTGCCTCTCACGAGGACCCAGAATGCTGATGGGGGGGCTGTATACGCGTCTCACCATTGCGCAAGCGTAGTGGGTATGGATCGCCGAGACTACAAGTCCCGTGATGCCTCGCGGTGATATCGGTGGCTGCTGTCCGGAGCGCCGCCTAAAGGAGAGATCGGGTTACTGCGGACCAGAATACGGGCGAGGTTGTGAGGCCGGCCCGAAGCTGTCCCTCAGCCCAGAGCGCTTTCGCGTCGACGATATTCCTGCGGGGCGAGGGAGAGGAAACTTAGGCCTCGGTCACCGGAAGAGCCTTTGGAACCCCTTTCTCTACGTTGGAGATTCTGTCCTGGTTCTGCCGCTGCCTGCACTGACTTATTATTGACCTAAACAAAGTCACCAATAGGCGTCTTTACTATGTGCCTAGCAGTACAGGGAGTTTCAGGAGCCAGACCCACCCATTCCTTCCCTCCCAGAGCCAGACCACCTAGGGATTGGCAGTATGCCTTTTGGATAATAAATGTGGAAGCACGCGAATGGAAGTCTAGTTATAAATAAACGCTCCAAAGCAATGAACAGGACAGAGGAGAAAATGGGGGCGGAAACCCAGGAATAAACACTGTAAGAAGCTTGGGCACGGAGGAGTAGCCAATACTGAGCGCGGTTAATCCACTTGTAAGGCCCCGAGGCAAGAATAAGCTAGGCTCTGCCCTTAAAGGGCTTGAAAGGGGATTGCAAAAGCGCGGGCAGATATCAAACTGGGTCATATTAAAGGATTTAGGATTTTATTCTGCAGGCGGCTGAGAGATGCTGAGGGGTTTTAAGAGAAAGGATTTGCATTGTAACAAGACACCACTTTCCTTCCTCAACTTATGTGAGGGAAAGTATTTAAAGAATTTTAGCGTGGATATGGAAAACCAGAGAGGAGGCAGGTAGTAGGTCCAGCAGGGGAATTAACTGCAAACCAGCCCTCTTTTACTCAGTTCCCCCTTTCACTTTTTCTTGCCTTTCTTCACCCTTTCTCCTAACTCACCTTTCTCATTTTTTCTCTCCTGATCACAAGCATGAGATGGAAACCTAGTATACATTATTTATACTATAATTACAGTATTTGATAGAAAAACAATGTATCAAGATATTTAAAATCTTACAGATGAAAAATAGCACTCCAAGTTAACTGTACTTTTTAAAAAAAAGTTTTTCTTTATTACAAAGTGGAAGAATACTTAAACTATTTTTGAAAAGTATAGGATAAAGAACTTTTTCTAGTCCCAACATCCAAATATTGCCATTACATTTCTCTCTGTTTACAACCAATGTGATTCTTGGTTATCTGTGGGGGTTTCACTGACCTATAACAGTAGAAAGTCCTGCTCCTTCTGCCCTATACAGCTGAGGTCCACTACTTGGACCCCTTCAAATCTAGTGTGGGGCGGGCGCCTGTGGCTCAAAGGAGTAGGGTGCTGGCCCTGTATGTCAGAGGTGTGTTCAAACCCAATCCTGGGGCGGCGCCTGTGGCTCAAGTAGTAGGCCGCCGGCCCCATATACCGGAGGTCGTGGGTTCAAACCCGGCCCCGGCCAAAAACTACAAAAAAAAAAAAAAATCCAGCCCTGGCCAAAAACTGCAAAAAAAATATATAATAATCTAGTGTGTATAGCCCATGGTAAAAGACATGCATTCATTTGGATGAATCATTTAAACAATATAAACATGAATACATACTTTGTTATATGGTTGAATTTTTTTTTTTTTTTTTTGAGACAGAGCCTCAAGCTGTAACCCTGGATAGAGTGCTGTAGCATCTCAGCTCACAGCAACCTCCAATTCCTGGGCTCAAGCGAGTCTCCTGCCTCCGCCTCCCAAGTAGCTGGGACTACAGGCGCCCGCCACAACGCTGGGCCATTTTTTGGTTGCAGCTGTCATTGTTGTTTGGTGGGCTCGGGCTGGATTCGAACCCGCCAGCTCAGGTGTACATGGTTGGCACCTTAGCCCATTGAGCCACAGGCGCTGAGCCCTATATGGTTGAATTTTTATAAAATCTGTGCAGTAAAGATGAAATTCAGCAAAAGAGCATTGTATCTGTTATTATGTATGTTCATTTTCATAGTCACTGACGGCTATGGTTCAAACCCTACCTGTCTCAAGACTTACCCTGCTCAAGCGATGGTGATAAGTCAAATTGATGTACTTTACTTTCTTTATACATGGAACATTGAAGATTATGCTCTATAAAACTCTGTCTTCCAGTAAATAAAATCACCTCTAATCTACAATTTGTCTTCTATACTCAAAACATATCTGGAGTACATGGCTTTCCCCACTGCCCTGCCCATCCACTATCATGTCACCTCAAGAGAAAGGTCAGAACTTCATCACGTGTGTCCCTACCTCCAATCTTGCCTCTCCTACAATCTGTTACTCACATGGCTGCCAAAGCAAATCTGATTATGTCATACCTCTGTTTAAATCCTTCCAGTGACTTTCTATTCCATTATTAATATCTAAACTCTTTTCCAGAGCCTGTGAGAGCCCATATAACCTGGCCTTTGGCAATATCTCTCTTCCCTGGGAGGAAATAAAAAAGAAAGAAAGAAAGTAGAGGCTCAGTGCCTGTAGCTCAAGTGCCTAGGGCACCAGCCACATAACCGGAGCTGGCAGGTTCGAATCTAGCCTGGGCCCACCAAACAACAATGACAACTATAACCAAAAAATAGCTGGGCTTTGTGATGTAGTCCCACCTACTGGGGAGGCTGAGGCAAGAGGATCTCTTAAGCCCAGAGACTGAGGAGCTGTGAGCTGTGACACCACAGCACCCTACCCAGGGGGACAGCTTGAGACTCTGTCTCAAAAAAAAACACGCAAGAAAGTAGAATTAGGTGGCGCCTGTGCCTCAGTGGGTAGGGCACCGGCCCCATATACTGAGGGTGGCGGGTTCAAACCCGGCCCCGACCAAACTGTAACAAAAAAATAGCAGGGAGTTGTGGCAGGAACCTGTAGTCCCAGCTACTCGGGAGGCTGAGGCAAGAGAATCGCCTAGGCCCAGGAGTTGGAGGTTGCTGTGAGCTGTGTGACACCACGGCACTTTACCAAGGGTGAGAAAGTAAGACTCTGTCTCTACAAAAAAAAAAAAAAAGAAAGTACAATAATATCCAAACTCTTTCCCAGAGCCTGTTAGACCCCATATAGTCTGGCCTTTGGCAGTCTCTCTCACTTCTTTCTCTCTCACTTCACCCCAGTGATTTAAAAAACAAAACAAAACAAATAATAAAGGCCAGGCATGATGACTCACACCTGTAATCCTAGCATTCTGGGAGGCTGAGGAGGGTGGATTGCTTGAGCTCAGGAGTTTGAGACCAGCCTGAGCAAAATCAAGACCCCATCTCTAAACAAGTAGTCCAGCATTGTGGTGGGCACCTGTTTTCCCTGTTTTCTACTCGGGAGGCTAAGGCTAGAGGATTGCTTGAGCCCAAGAGTTTGAGGTTTCTGTGAGCTATGACACCATGCACTCAGGGTGACAGAGTAAGACTCTGTCTCCAAAAATAAATAAATAGACAAGTAGTAAATATAAAGTTTAATTATGTGAACACAGAATATTACTATGCAGAGACTGAAGTTCATGTTTCAAACTGTTTTGAACTTTTTTTTTTTGTAGAGACAGAGTCTCACCTTCTACCCAGAGTTATCACCCTCGGTAGAGTGCCGTGGCATCACACAGCTCACAGCAACCTCCGACTCCTGGGCTTAGGTGATTCTCTTGCCTCAGCCTCCTGAGTAGCTGGGACTAGGGGCGCCCAACACAACGCCCCGCTATTTTTTTGTTCTGCAGTTTGGCGGGGCAGGTTTGAACCGGCCTCCCTCGGTATATGGGGCCGGCGCCGTACTCGCTGAGCCACAGGCACCGCCATGAACATTTTTTTTTTTCTTTTTTTGAGACAGAGCCTCAAGCTGTCACCCTGGATAGAGTGCTGTGACATCACAGCTCACAGCAACCTCCAATTCCTGTGCTCAAACGAGTCTCCTGCCTTCACCTCCCAAGTAGCTGGGACTACAGGCGCCTGCCACAACGCCCGGCCATTTTTTGGTTGCAGCCATCATTGTTGTTTGGCAGGCCCAGGCTGGATTCGAACCCGCCAGCTCAGGTGTACGTGGCTGGTGCCTTAGCTGCTTGAGCCACAGGCACCAAGCCTTTTTTTTTTTTTTTTTTTTTGAGACAGAGTTTCACTATGTTACCCTTGGTAGAGTGCTGTAGCGTCACAGCTCACAGCATCCTCAAACTCTTGGGCTTAAGCAATTCTCTTGCCTCAGCCTCCCAAGTAGCTGGGACTATAGGCACTTGCCACAACACCTGCTATTTGTTTGTTTTTTTTTTTGCCTGCCTATTTTATTTTTGGTTGTAGTTGTCATTGTTGTGCCAGGCCCAGGCTGGGTTTGAACCTGCCTGTTCTGGTATATGTGGCTGTTACCCTAGCTGCTGAGCTACAGGTCCCAAGCCTGAACCGTTTTTTTTTTTCTTTTGAGACAGAGTCTCAAGCTGTTGGCCTTGATAGAGTGCCATGGCATCAAGCGAGGCTCTTGCTTCATTTTTTCTATTTTTAGTAGAGATGGGGTCTATTGCTCAGGCTGGTCTCCAACTCCTAAGCTCAAGCAATCCACCCACCTTGACCTCCCAGAGTGTTATGATTACAGATGTGTTGGTGGCACCCGTAGCACAGAGGCTAGGGCACCAGCCACATACACCAAAGCTGGTGGGTTCGAATCCAGCCCATGTCAGCTAAAACAACAATGACAACCGCAACAAAACAATAGCCAGGCATTGTGGTGGGCGCCTGTAGTCCCAGCTTCTTGAGAGGCTGGGGCAAGAGAATCGCTTAAACCCAAGAGTTAGAGGTTGCTGTGAGCTGTGATGCCAGCACCTTGTACCAGGGTGACAGCTTGAGACTCTTGTCTCAAAGAAAAAAAAATATATTACAGGTGTGAGCCACCACGCCCAGCCTTGTTTTGAACAATTTATGTGTTTTCTCCTAAGTATTCAGGTTCAAGGTTTTACTAATAAATAATTTAAAACTTCATTTATGTGTTTGTTAGTGACCATGGAAATATGTCTGCAAAGGACTAGCAAATTAGATCAGATCCAAATGGCAAGGAATGTTGATCTACTTTTACTCTATGGTTCTCTTATTTTGTTTCTCTCTCTCTTTTTTTTTTTTTTTTGCAGTTTTTGGCCAGGGCTGGGTTTGAACCTGCCACCTCTGGTATTTGGGGCTGGTGCACTACTCCTTTGAGCCACAGGCACCACCCTGGTTCTCTTATTTTGAAAAGCAAGAATCTAATGTTTTCTTTCCTCCATTTTTTTTTTTTTTTTTTTTTTTTGAGACAGAGCCTCAAGCTGTCACCCTGCAGAGAGTAACGTGACATCACAGCTCACAGCAACCTCCAATTCCTGGGCTCAAGCGAGTCTCCTGCCTCCGCCTCCCAAATAGCTGGGACTACAGGCGCCGGCCACAACGCCCAGCCATTTTTTTGGTTGCAGCCATCATTGTTGTTTGGCGGGCCCAGGCTGGATTCGAACCCGCCAGCTCCGGTGTACGTGGCTGACGCCTTAGCCCATTGAGCCACAGGTGTCAAGCCCTTTCCTCCATTTTTAACACAATCCATCCCTGTCTCAATTGTCTGATACCTTATACCTGGTCTAGGAACAGATTCTGTGGAAAAGAACTGTACAAGAGAGGGTGGCACCTGTGGCTCAGTGGGTAGGGCGCCGGGCCCATATGCTGAGGGTGGTGGGTTCAAACCTGGACCTGGCTAAACTGCAACAAAAAAATAGCAGGGCGTTGTGGCAGGTGCCTGTAGTTCCAGCTACTCAGAAGACTGAGGCAAGAGAATCGCCTAGCCCAGGAGTTGGAGGTTGCTGTGAGCTGTGATGTTACAGTGCTCTACTGAGGGTGACACAGTGACACTGTCTCAAAAAAAACAAAAAAACAATTTACAATTAAAAAAAAAAAAAAAAAAAAAAGAATGGCTTGGCGCCTGTGGCTCAATGGGCTAAGGCGCCAGCCACGTACACCTGAGCTGGCGGGTTCGAATCCAGCCTGGGCCCGCCAAACAACAATGACGGCTGCAACCAAAAAATGGCCGGGCATTGTGGTGGGTGCCTGTAGTCCCAGCTACTTGGGAGGCAGAGGCAAGAGACTCACTTGAGCCCAGGAATTGGAGGTTGCTGTGAGCTGTGATGCCACAGCACTCTATCCAGGGTTCTGTCTCAAAAAAAAAAAAGAAAGGTAGGGAATAGCTAGGTCAGATAGCTTATGCCTGTAATCCTAACACTTTGGGAGACCTAGACAGGAGGATTGCTTGTGGAAAGGAGTTCTAAACCAGCCTGAGCAACACAACAGAGCAAGACTTCTGTCTCTACAAAAAAAATTTAAAAAATTAGCTGGGAGTGGTAGCATGGGACTATAGTCCCAGCTACTTTGGAGGCTGAGGCAAGAAGCTTATAGGTTGCAGTGAGCTATGATTGCACCACTGAACTTTGGCCAGGCCCACAAATTGAGACCTAGACTCTAAAAAAAGAAAAGAAAGAGAACAAGAAAGG
This sequence comes from Perodicticus potto, assembly GCA_963574655.1. Classification (NCBI taxonomy): domain Eukaryota; kingdom Metazoa; phylum Chordata; class Mammalia; order Primates; family Lorisidae; genus Perodicticus; species Perodicticus potto. The sequence continues at coordinate 18,788 of CAUYRH010042740.1, read as the reverse complement.
AGGGAGATTGTCAATTAATGAAAAATATGGCAAGCACTAACATAAAATGGTAAACATCTCTAGTATTAACAGAACTTTTGGAATTCATCTCAAAATTGCACTTGTTTGAAGATTATATCATCTGTGCTGTATCCTACTGTGCTGTAGCCTACTAGCCTTCGAACCTGCAACCTGGTCTCTTTTGATAAATATAGATCCTACAGTCTTTGCAAATCCAAATCTGACCAGGTCACATATAGGATAACATTCTTTTTCCTGGCCCAAGTGTCTGTCTTCCTCTTCAGAGAGAGAGATGTGAATGAGAGACGTTCTAGTAATAACGACTATTTATAGATGCCCTGGCTTACTATGCATCAGATTTTGAATTAAACATTAACTCCTCAAAACATTATAAGACTTTTATTCGGTAAATATCTTTTTTTTTTTTTTTTTTTTTTTTGAGACAGAGCCTCAAGTTGTCACCCTAGATAGAGTGTTGTGGCATCATGGCTACCAGCAACCTCCAATTCCTGGGCTCAAGCGAGTCTCCTGCCTCCACCTCCCAAGTAGCTGGGACTATAGGCACCTGCCACAACGCCTGGCCATTTTTTTTTTTTTTTTTGGTTGCAGCCGTCATTGTTTGGCGGGCCCGGGCTGGATTCGAACCCGCCAGCTCAGGTGTACGTGGCTGGCGCCTCAGCCCGTTGAGCCACAGGTGCCAAGCCTATTAGGTAAATATCATCCTGAATTTACAGATGAGAAAAGCAAGACTTGGACTGGTTGCATAGGTTTGCCCAGCCTTACCTCCGCTAAAGCGGCCTCCAAGCAACCAGTTCGCAAGCATCCCAGTCCGCGCCCCAAGTCCTGGTAGGTCGCGAACTACAATTCCCGTGGTGCTGTGCGGCATCATCGCGGGAGTTTTCTTAAACGCGGCGGCGGGAATAAGGCTCCTGAAGCAAGCTGGACGGTTAACAGGGCCGGCCAAAGGACCGATGGCGTCCCGCAGCGCTGACCGGGAACCTACGCCGCGTACGCTGCTGCGGCGCGTGCTAGATACCGCAGATCCGCGCACCCCGCGGCGACGCCGTAGTACTCGAACTGGGTATGTGAGGGCCCTGCCCGAGTACGTGAGCAGTAAGAGGGAACAGGGAGTGGGATTTGGATGGGCTCCAGCGCCAAGCCTGTCTGAGGAAGGAAACTGAGTCTCGAGAGGAGGAAAGGCCCGGGTTCTGAGAACTAGCTGCCCTGCCCTAGCCTGGCTGTTCATGCTCTGCCCACTAGGGCTCCAGGCAGCCAGGCCTTGGGCCACAAGGTCTTCAGCGGTCGGCCTCTGGAGGTGAAGGACGGGCGCTCAAAACCCGATCCTCTGCTCTTGTAGGCTGTTTCCAAGTGGTCCGCACCATCCCCGCACATTCATTCGTACGGTCTCTGTAGCTAGCGTCCAGCTGGAAAGCAGCTAGCTAGCACAGCCTGGGCAGAAGCTGGGAGGCAGGAACTGGAAACTTGCTTTGCCGGGTAGTGGGGAATTTGGTCTGACTTAGTGGGAATATGGGTTGGGTGAGGGCTGTGGTGAGCTCACGTGCAGTAGATGCGGAAGTTGGCATCTGCCAGACTGGGACAGTGTGGTTCCAGTTTATAGGGAATGGACATCTAGTCAGCATAGGTTTAAAAAATTACTGGTGTTGGCTCGGCGCCTGTGGCTCAACAGGCTAATGCGTCAGCCTCGTACACCTGAGCTGGCGAGTTCGAATCCAGCCTGGGCCCGCCAAACAACAATGACAGCTGCAACCAAAAAATGGCTGGGCGTTGTGGCAGGCACCTGTAGTCCCAGCTACTTGGGAGGTGGAGGCAGGAGACTCGCTTGAGTCCAGGAATTGGAGGTTGCTGTGAGCTGTGATGCCACAACACTCTACCCAGGGTGACAGCTTGAGGCTCTGTCCCAAAAAAAAAAAAAAATTACTGGTGTTGAGGTGGGAGCTGTGTCCTGGGGATGTTTATGTGGCCCTCTCCAGAGGGATTGGACTGGAGAGACTAGGACTTGCCCTAAGGTTGCTGTCAGACCCTGATAAGTACTTAAAAGGTTTAAAAACACTTAAATGTCTTTTTTGGATTTTTTTCTTTTTTTTTTTTTGCGGTTTTTGGCCGGGGCTGGGTTTGAACCCGCCACCTTTGGCACATGGGGACAGCGCCCTACTCCTTTGAGCCACAGGCGCTGCCCCTGGATTGTTATTTTAATGTCTGGAATGGACACTTCCAATTGCTCTTTTCTCTGTGGCTAATCCCTACTTATCCCTTATGATTCTGTTAAAGTCACCTCTGTGAAGCCTTTCTTGGGTTTTCCTTCTGGGTCGTTCAATCATATTCCCTCTCTCTTCCCATACTCCAGGGCTTATTTTTATCCACTCCCTCCAACCCCCATGACATAGGGCTGTGAACAGGGGCTATGGGAGGGCCAGGTGGTTTCTTCCCTGGCCCTGATGGAAAAGGGCTTCAGATCAAGACCTCTGATGAAGACATATCTTTGCATCCTCTACCCCACCACACACACACACAATTCTCAAAGCTGTTGGCCTTTACACAGTGCCCAGAGATCCCTGCTTGAAACACCTTCCTCCAGGAGGCTGAGCAGCCAAACAAAGACAATTGCCAGACGGCGTTCCTGTGGAGCCACAGTAAGTGACCAGCATGATAGGGCCTTGGCTGCTCTCAGGGGACTCTGTGGTCTAGCTCTGCTCTGGAGTCTACCTTGAGGAAATCTCAAAGAAAATGAACAGATTGGTTGCTTGATGCTTTTGCCCATAGTCTGTTGGCAGATTGCCCCATGCTCCAATCAGTGAGCACCTGGAGGAACAGACACCTCGGACTCTGCTGAATAACATCCTACTAACTGGTAAGTGCGTGCTGGCCTGCCAGTCAGAGTCAGGTGCCAGTCCTACACAAGTCATACACTCATTCAGGGCAGCCTGTTCCTCAGCCCCATTGTCTCCTTTGTGTTTCTACAGCCCCAGAATCTTCCATCCTGATGCCAGAGTCAGTGGCACAGCCAGTACCAGAGGTACAAGTAGCCCAGCCTTCCAGATGGAAAAGCAGTCAGGGCAGGTACGCAGTGAACCCCACCTTTGGACTGGGCAGATGGGAAGCTCTGGTCAAGGAGCTTCTTAAGGAGTCCCAAAAGCCATAATTGATCTTCCTGGTCTAATATAAGCTTTATCCTTATAGCCTGGAATTGCAACTTCCTGAGCCTGAGCCCCCCGCACCCCTGCCTCAAGGTTTGCTGGCCCCTGGCAAGAGGAAGCAGAGGCTGAGACTATCTGTGTTTCAGCAGGGAGTAGACCAGGGGCTGCCTCTCTCCCAAGGTGAGGCCCTGGACATCATCTGTTGCTACCTTCTCCCTCCTGTCTTCGGGAGTGCCTGAGGAGGCTTGAGAGAGGGCTCTCAAATACCTGAATAACTTCCCATGGTTTCTTCTTTTTACATTTTTCTTGCCGGTCACTGATAGAGCCTCGTGGGAATCCTGATGCCTCATCCCTTGCCAGGTGCTGATGCCTGTTCTGGGGATTGGTAAAGCAAAAACTTGGGCACTCTGGGAGGCCAAGGCAGGTGGATAGCTGAGCTCACAGGTTTGAGACCAGCCTGAGCCAGAATAAGACTTTATCTCTAAAACTAGCTGGGCATTGTGGTGGGCGCCTGTAGTCCCAGCTACTCAGGAGGCTGAGTCAAGGGAATCACTTGAGCCCAAAAGTTTGAGGTTGCTGTGAGCAATGATGCCATGGTACTCTACCGAGAGTGACAAAGTGAAAGTCTATCTCAAAAAAAAAAAAAAAAGAAAGAAAGAAAGAAAAGGCTTGGGGAGGAAGGTGCTGACTGAGTTGGAATCTGGCCATACTGCTCCCTCCCAGCTTTAGCCTCATGACATGTTGGCTGTATTCTAAGGCATGCCAACCCCAGGGTTGATGGGGGAATCATATAGGAGCTTCAGGTACCTGACTTTCCTTTGTGCCTCCCCTCTCTCACCAGCTCCCTCAACCTGACCTTTGCCACACCTCTCCAGCCACAGTCAGTGCAGAGGCCTGGTTTGGCTCGCAGACCTCCCACTCACCGAACTGTAGATATGGTTGCCTTTTTGCAGGATCTGCGTGACACTAATTTGGCTCCTCCAAGTAAGGTTGAAGTTTGGGGAAAGCTCTTCCCATATGACAGATGGGAGGTGCTATTGAGTCAGATTGCCACTCTCTTGGTGGACAGTGAGCGAGCCTGGTCAGTATGTCTGTAAGGAATTTCTGCTTTTTTTTCCACAAGGTGCCTTTGCCTTGGTGGGGCCCAGTCTTATTTCCTTAGTATTTCCCAAGACCCCATATTCTTGAGGAGCTATAGAGCTGAAGGTAGGAAAGGAGTATGATGTGACAAGGTTTCAGGGTCAGCTAGCCAATTAGAGAGCTGGGAACCTGATTGCAGAAAACAAGTTCATCAGGGTAATGGAAGCATTCTGGGCAGAAGGTGAGTGAGAAGTAGAGAACAGAGGTGTGAGTGAGTGGCTGGGGATGGGCATAGCTGTGGAGGCCTGGGAATATCAGGCTAAGGAACAGGAAGGTAAGCAAGGAGTGCTGTGGAAGAGCAGTAAGCCTTATAGGGCTAGGTCTTCCCCTGGAAGACTACTCAGGGCAGACCCATGGAGCCCGCTGTCCATGTCCTGGTAACTCTGGGTAGCAGCAGAGTGGAATACACTGAGTGCCAGCTGGCCCTTGATCTTCAGGTGACAGCCTCAGAAGCCCTGTTATTACTCTACCAACAGACATTGTGTTGGAGGACACCCAGCCCTTCTCTCAGCCTTTGGCTGGCTGCTCTCCAAGTATGTGTGGCTCCCTGCCCCTCCCCTCTAACATGGGGGCTGAAGATGCTGAACGGGTTGCCAGTCCCAGGACATGGAGCAGTGGGTCTGGGCTGCAGAACAACAGTAAGTATGTGGAGCAGGTGGTCTGGAGCTTGGCTTGGGTGAGACTTCGCAGTGGTGGTTTTCTTTCCTCAAGTCCACATGTGTGTCCCCAGAGCCTCCTGGCTATGGGTCCCTCATCCATCCGAGAGCAGAGTCTGTGATAGGCCAGGAGACTCCAAATTCATGTCCTGGTGCTGCCTCTGGCTTTGTCACCACAGTGGGCAGGGCTGGGTTTGCCAGTCTGTCTTTACCTTTCCTGGGGTGTGGCCTGCTGCTTCTACAGACACTATTTGCTTTCCTTTGTGCAGGCCCTGAGAAACCAGCTCAGTTTCCAGCAACACAGGCAGAGGAGGTTAATGCCCTTGCTGTGGGCTTCCCAAACACCAGCAATAGTATCTCTGGAGATGGAGTAGAGCCCTTACAGGATGGAGTTGGGGAGGAGGCAGAGAAAAGGATGGAAGAAGAAGAAGGCTTGAGCATGAGTGAAGTGAAGGAAACAACAGGATCACAAGGACTTTTCAGGGCAGAACAGCCTGAAGGACACACAGAGGTGACAGAAGCAGAGGGATTCCAGAGGGCTCTTGAGGCTGAGGAGACAGAAAAATCTAAAGGAGATGAGGACACCTCTAGTAGGACAGGTAAGAGACAGTGCAGGCATCGGGGGTGACTGGCGATAACTGTTTTCAGGCCCTGGCACATAGAAAGGGCTTGCCTGGGTCGTTTCTGGGCACTGGTGGTGTTAGGGGGCCAGTGAGACCTGGTTGACTAGAGCTAGCTGGGGCCCTTGAGAAACAGGATAAGGAGACTGGACCTGTAGGACTGGGTAAGATTGTCATCCCTGAACTGCCTATGACCCTGCCCTTCCTCTGCAGCATGTCCAGAGTTGACTTCCAACACCCCAGCGTTTCTCCAGACCAAGCAACTTCATCAGTTTCTTGAGCTAGCCCCCTCACCGGGTGCTGCAGTGTAAGATCCCACTATTCTATTCCTCATAGGGCTCTGGGAAAGGAGGTAGGCTCTGAGGTTGGCATTAGGCACCCTGTATACACAGAACCTCCCCCTTCCCACAAGTATACAGATGATTACCCAGCACAGCAATCTGAGCTGGGCTGAGGAGGGCTCACTGAGAGCACATCTGTTAGCCTGGTGCCTGCCTCCAGGTGCTCAGAGGAGCCTGGGCAAGAGAGGAGTGCCTTGGTCAGTATGTGGTCAGAGAAGCCTTCCTGGAAGAAAATAGCAGAATCATGACAGGCAGAAATAGACTGAAAGGAGAGAATATCCACTCTTCTACTCTGAGGCCTAAGCAAGGACCAGCATATATGATGACATTAGACTAGGACATTGGGTTGTCTATGGAGGAACAGGGCTCTAGGGAAATTCCAGGCCTCTATGTGGTGCAGTGGGATCAGGAGCACGTCTTATCTACGTGGCTGGAGCTACTGATCCGGGTCTCAGCAGGAGCCTTAAAACAGTAAGTAGTTCAGCTGCCTCTGTCCACTCCTGCCCCCAGCTTACCTTCAGAGCCCCTGGAGCCTCAGTTGGCCAGGCGTCCCCCTAGGCCCCGAACCACTGGCCCCAGGCCCCGTCGAGATCCCTATAAAACTGGACTGAGCCACTACATGAAACTATTCAGCTTCTATGCTAAGATGCCCATAGAGAAGAAGGCTCTTGAGATGGTAGAGAAGAGGTGAGTCCTGCACACCTGGGGTGGGGAAAAGAGCCCCATAGGTCATAAACAGACTATTGAGTCTGCCCTGTCCCAACCTTTGCAGCCTAGATAAGTTTTTCCAGCATCTTTGTGATGATCTGGCGGTATTTGCTGCCCATGCTGGCCGCAGGACTGTAAAACCAGAGGATCTAGAACTGCTGATGCGACGGTGAGAGGGCAGAAGGGGGAGGTTTTAGGTGTGAGTATGCTGGTGCCAATTTCATCTGTCCCTTTTCTTCCTCTCCTGCAGGCAGGGCCTGGTTACTGATCAAGTCTCACTACACGTGCTTGTGGAGCGGCATCTGCCCCTGGAGTACAGGCAGCTGCTCATCCCTTGTGCATTCAGTGGCAACTCTGTCTTCCCTGCCCAGTAGTGGCCAGGCCTCAGCACTTGGCCTGTCCCCACCTGAGGCCCCTTGGTGTTACTCCTCTAGGTCTTTTCCTTACTCCCCAGCATCAATAAAGTATTACAACAGAATATTCTGCATTTTGGTGCATATCTTGGGAACAGCCAGGTAAGACTTATCCTCCTCCCCCCAACTCCCCAGCACAGCCTGGAGAATGGCATAGGTTCAGATAAACAATTTTATACTAAGATCAGGGAGGAGCAGTATACTGGAGCACTCAGGCTGTCCACAGTGATCCTAGCTTGCAGGCTCTTGCTCTCTTGGGCCCATGCGCCTTATGTCAACCATCTGAAGCCGGTCCAGTATCAACTGGAACCGTACCATAATGGTCTCTTCTTTCTCGTCACCCTCCTCTGGCAATTCTGACTCAGGGAGCTGGAAGGCCTGGCTGATGTAAGTATTCATAGTCTGCTTGTCCAGGCTGGGGTCGTTGTTCATTAAGGCCCCACGCAGCTTGGCTAGGGTCACCAAATCATAGCTGTGCCACAAGAAAAGAGACAGGCCTTGATCTCTCTTCCATGTGCCTCATACTCCCAGGTGCCCTCCCTTCTGCCATCCTTGAGCAGTAGCATGCTCAGTACACAGGTGTTTGCAATGATAGGGGTGACCGGTGACTCACTGTGGATGAGTTGGCCTGAGGGGCCCAAGATCACTCACATTTCCACGCCCAGCTCCTGCTTTATCTCCTGTAAGTACTCATCCTTCTCTTCTAGGTACTGTTCCCACACCTTTTGCACAAAGGGCTCACAACGGCCTTCCTCATCCTGGGAAGGGCCCCAAGTCAGAGTGAGCGCATTGGCTAGGGTCTAGACAAGGCTAGCATAGGGGTTAGGCAAGTTCCTGGACCGACCCACCAACCTCCATAAATAATGAGCGGTAGTTGAGCACATCTGCATTGGTCCCATCAGGATGCCAGCCCCCTGCCTCCATCAGCTCCTGAATTTTCTCTTCCTTCTTGAGGGGGAAGGTATTCTTGAGGACTGTGCTGTGGGAAGACATGAGGGCCAACAGGGGCCTGCTGAGGCCTGCCCACCCATTTACCTTATGTTCAAAAGGGTAGTGAGTGTTGAAGTTATGGTCCAAGATCCTGGCCAGATATGTTGGACAGGCATTCAAGGTGGCCTGGACTGGCCTCTCACCTGAATTGCTCCATGGTTATTATCCCCTCATTTTGACTGTCGACATTTGTCATCTCCTTCAGCAGCTGGGCTACTGTCTCCAGCTGCTTGACATTCATACTCTCATTTATCTACAGGGAGAAATGCATTCACTAACTTGCTTCCTGGAGTGGTGGGGGAAGATCTGGGCTGGCCCCTCTCTGTCTCCTGAACAAGTGGGAGGCCAGGCCCAAGCTCACCTTTCCCATTAAGACTGCATAGAAGTGACTCATGACCTCATTGGAGCGGAAGAGTTTGATATTTTCAAAAATGGTGTATGCCCAGGCTATGGCATCACTGGTCCCAAAGCGACGCTCCAGAAAATTAAAGAAGAAATCTTGAAACTTCTCTTTCTGTAGGATGGGAATACTTGGTCAGCCTGCCCCAAGGTAGGTTGGCCTGCCTCCCTCCTCCCTGGAACTTGAGGGGGCCCCTTGGAGTACTCTGGGATCTGAAATCCACACCAGGCCAACATGGCTTGTGAGATCTGACCTCTTCCTCTGCGAGACGTTCCTTCCAGGCATCTTTGAGGAGCTCTATCACATGCTTCCTGGTTGGCTTTTTGTTCTCCACAGGACCATCAAACCGAAGGAAAGTGGGGACAGATTCCCCATAGCCCTAGAAAAGAGGACGTTAGCTCATCTCTGGGCCCATCTGCTATTCACCCCTAAGCAGGAAAGAGCCCCAGATAGTTGCCCCCGAAGCTCCAGTCTCTAGCAGCAAGGCATGGCTGTCCTGACTCTGGTCTTAAGCCTCCCTCCTGGGGACTCCCCTACCAGACCAGAAAAGAAGTCTTTCTCCCGTAGCAGTCCCTCGCCAATCTCCTCCAGGAGCACATCCACCAACTGGTCACTGTTCTTGCCCTCAGCCAACAGTTGCCAGCGCTCTGGGCCTCCGGCCACCACTTCTACATGTGGGGAAAGGGAACTGGAGTCCAGACCATGTGCTTCCGCAGGCCTAGGGGCCACAATGGTCATCCTTACCTTCGCACTTAGTCCAGTCAGGCCGTGGGGTGGAGGTGCGCTGGATCTCCTGCAGCTCAGCAAAGTACTGGTCGCGTTCCTTCAGTGTGTTCATGTGCAACTGCAGCAGCAGCTCGTGCTCCTTGCGGACTTCCTCATAGTCAGCTCTCAGGCTGTCCAGCTGAGGACAAAGTGATTGGTCCTAGCTGCCCACCTGCATGACCCTGCTCTACCCAGCCTAGCCCTAGCTGTCCACCAGCACCTGCTCCTGAAGATCCCTGTTGGTCTTTTCCTGCATTTCAAAGTCCCTCCTGGGTACCACATCTCCAAAGTTGGCCTTCATGGTGTTGAGTTCCATCTGTGTGCGGGTCAGGTCTTGCCGAGTCATCTTCAGAGCCAGTGTTAACTTCACGGGGTCCTCCCCCCAGACACCTGCCAGAGTCCCACCAGCCCACATCACCCTGGCTCCAGGGTCTAGAACCCAGGGCTGGGTTGGGTATCCCTCAGGGGATGCCTGACATCCTCTGCCCTCCCTACTTGAGATTCCCTGGGTCTGCTTAAGCCCACAGTTTCAGGCTTAAGAAAAGCCCAGAACATGGAGTACCAGGCCTGTCCAGGCCACAGGGAGTCCAGGCTGCCTCAGCTGTTAGCAATGTTCTTGTAATTCTCAGTCCAACTCAGAAGATCTGCAGCCCCAGGTGGTGGAAGGGACATTTCCCACCTTCCACCCATTCCATTGTGGGCATGCAATGAGCAGGTATTAGAAATGAATGAATGAAAGCAAGACTTGTGTCCAGCACCTCTGAGAATGAGAGAACCCTGTCTTGGACTTACCTGGGGACTGGGCTAATGACATGTCCTCCCGCTGGTACCGCAACTCATTCAGGTCCGCAATGAGGATCTTGCGGGCATCTCGCTCACTGAGGTAGTGCAGGTACTCCTCAGCCAAGTTCTTCCTCAGTTTCCTCACCTGTTGGGAAGGTGGCTTCGTGGTTAGGGGCTGCCTCTGGACTCCTGTATGTAGCTACGTACCACAAGGCATGGGATGGATGCTGGGTAACCCATCAGGGCCTCAGAACAGGAAAGGTAGAGGAAGAAGAAGATTGGCCATCCCTAAGAACCCCTTAAGGTGCCAACAATTCCTCCTGCAGGGTAAGTGCTGGCACTTGGGCCATATACAACCAAGGATGAGCCAAGCAGGAGGGCATGGGGTAGAGGAAGCAGGGGCTCTCGGGGGTGGGTGGCTCTGTGTGTCATTCTAGGCAGAGGGTGTAGTGGCCTGGGGGTCACTTCAGTGTCCAAGACCTCAAGGTCACCCCTATGGGGGGTGGTGGTGGCAGGAATTCAGGGACTTAAGTCACCATACCACTTCCATTCACCTCGCTCTGCAATGAGATCTTCTCCTCATTCTTTTTGTCAATGAGTTTTAGCAACTTCATCTTTTCTTTCTTGAGCATGGAGATCTCGTGTTTCTCCTCAGCCCTCATGGCCAGGATCCGCTCATTGCAGTCCTCATTCACGGTAATAAGTTTGGCCTTTAGGGGTTCCAGAGCCCTAATCTTCTCCCTTTGGTGGGCTAAGGAGAGACAGGTAGGAGAGTTCATTCAGAGCCATGGGGAACAAACAGCCGGGAAACACAGACCCTAAGGTCAATGGGTGAGTGGCTACATTGCACGCAAACTAGGCATCTATCCACGCCTCATTCAAAGCCATGGCCGCTGCTTTAGGCCTTCTTGCACTTGCTTTTTTTTTTGCAGTTTTTGGCCAGGGCCGGGCTTAAAGCCTCCACACCCGGTATATGGTGCTGGCACCCGACTCCTTGAGCCACAGACGCTGCCCTGCACTTGCTTTTAAATAAGGGATAGAGGCTCGGCGCCTGTGGCTCAATGGGCTAAGGCGCCAGCCACGTACACCTGAGCTGGCGGGTTCGAATCCAGCCCGGGCCCGCCAAACAACAATGACGGCTGCAACCAAAAAATAGCCGGGCGTTGTGGCGGGCGCCTATAGTCCCAGCTACGTGGGAGGCAGAGGCAGGAGACTCGCATGAGCCCAGGAATTAGAGGTTGCTGTGAGCTGTGATACCACAGCACTCTATGCAGGGTGACAGCTTGAGGCTCTGTCTCAAAAAAATAAATAAATAAATAAATAAATAAATAAATAAATAAATAAATAAATAAGGGATAGAGTTCAAATGAAGACTGGGGTCTCCCCTACAGCTTTCAGTCCTGCAGTTGTACATCTCTGCACTTCCTAAGTCTGGTGGGAAAACCGCTAACTTCCCAGAGGTATTCATTCTCTCATGGGGTTCACGCTATTTCCTACAGACACTGCCCCACTGTGCTGTTCAAGGATGGAAGTTGTCATGTGTCCTCAGGTGCCCTATCTCAGAACAGTGTGTGTAAAAAAAGGCTGAGCAGGGCTTGGTGACTCCAAGGCCCAGTTGGTAGATGCCCCAGCCCTGCTTTGGAGCCCCAGAAAGTCAGAATAAGATCCTCTCCACCTCTTCCAGGATGGGTCTAAGAGGGAAGCTACATTCTTACCCAACATCACCTCGTATGCATTCTTGATGGAGGAAAGTAATGGCTTGTACGTTTTGAAGTCCTCTATGAAAAACTCAAAGATCTCTCTGTAAGGCTGGCAAAAAAGTAAAACTGGTCACCTCCTGGCCTACAGCCACCAACCTCAGCATGGTGGTTTTCTTTTGTGTGTGTGTGTGTGTTTTTTTTTTGACCAGGGCTGGGTTTGAACCCACTACCTCTGGCATATGGGGCCGGCGCCCTACCCCATTGAACCACAGGTGCCACCCCACTATGGTGGTTTTCTTTACTGGGCTTAGAAGTGTTTCTGCATGAGTCTGCCAGGTCACCTATATTCAAGTAAATACCTTGGGCACCATCTGGGTCCCTTACAGTGCCATAGAGCCACAGGGCAACGCTCTGGAGGCCTCTCCTGGTGCTATCTTTGTGACCTGTTCCCATCATACCTTTTGCACAAAGGGCTCCAAAGGCAAGACCTCCCACTCTTCCCACCACCCTCCCTGTGTCTCCAGGTAGCCAGCCAGCCTCTTGCCTTCCAATGCATCAGTTGGCCACTCACTTGCATTCTTTCCCCCTCTTAAAGCCCTGTGGGAGCAGGAGGAGATGGAAGGTTCTAGCTTTGCATTCTGACTTCCAAGAACAGGGGTTATGGTCTCCTGCCCCCTTGGACACATAGGAAGTTTTGGAAGCAGCATTGCTTACTGGAAGGAGTACAGGCCCTAGAATTAGCCCTGAATTTGATCCCCACCATGTGCCTTCTCCAAGCTTCTGCTTCCTTGTTCGTGAGGTACCTTCTACTTGGGAGGTTGTATATGAGGCCCCAGCCCAGGGCCTGGCACATAGCCAGCACTCAGTAAATGTATCAGTCAGTGACTAAGTCAGAAGTTAGGGATTCCCTGTCATCACCCCTATTTGAGATGATTTGGTGATTTACTCCTTCGGTTTTGCCAGAATCTGGGCTGCATCTAGACGTCTTTCTCTCTCTTCATGTGTTAGGCTAATTCCTTAAGTTTAGGGTGGCAGGTGGACACTATATGTCCCCTGCTGGCCCAACTGCTAGGATGAGGTTCCATCCACTGACGTTCAATGACCCAACCTGGATGCTGGGGATTGCAGAACTGAAAAGGAGTGGACGCAGTATTCAGGCCACCTGACTCAGATAAGGAAACTCAAGCCTTAGGAGAGTTTGGGTTCCACACTATGGCCATGCCTGCACATAGGCTTTTTTTATTGGATATGATTCTCTTTGGAGAGGGAGACCGAGAGAGCTGGGCAGGGCTAGTCTCCCCTGAAGGTTTCAGGTACACAGTCCTGGTAGACGAAGTTTCTTCCCCTCCACCCCCCGTCCCTTCCCATGTTTATTCTATGGCTCTGACCTGCAGCCTCAGCTCCTGCGCAGAATCTTTGCCCAGTTCCACCAGGAGGAGCTCCTTGCGTAGGTAGTTTTCCAGCTGCTCTAGGTACCTGGGCTTGGCAATGCCAAGGGACTGCTGGCGCCAGCTACTGCAGGGGATGGTGGGCTGATATGTGACAAACATCCTGCAGGGCCCTTGTACCCTCTGTCTGGGGTAGCACACTCCCCTGTCCTGTCTTCTGGCCCAGTCCCTAGTCTGTACCAGCCAGCCCACCATTAGGCTGACCCTGGATTACCTTGATCGTTTCCGGTGGTCATCTGAACAGGGTTTTCGATTTTGCAAAATGGTCTGGCCACTGGTGTATGTGGGCCATGGGGACAGTTGTCCACACATGGAGACCTGAAAGGGTTGAAGGGAGGAACAGGTAGGTTGCAATGGCAACATTGCTCCCCTTCCTAATGTTCCTCTCTATCTCTCCTCTCCCACTCCTGATGTATTTTACAAACATCTTTGTTTTTTTTTTATTTGAGATAGAGTCTTACTGTGTCACCTTCAGTAGAGTGCTATGGTATCATAGCTCACAGCAACCTCCAACTCTTGGGTTTAAGAGATTCTCTTGCCTCAGCCTCCCAAGTTGCTGGGACTACAGGCACCTGTCAAAACACCTGGCTATTTTTAGAGATGAGGTCTCGCTATGGCTCAAGTTGGTTTTGAACCTGTGAGCTCAGGCAATCCACTTGCCTCAGTCTCCCAGAGTGCTAGGGTTAAAGGTGTGAGCCATTGCACCTGGCCCAAGATTCTGGGTTTTTTTTTTTTTTTTTTTTGAAGAGACAGAGTCTCACTTTATCACCCTGGGTAGAGTGCCGTGGCGTCACATAGCTCACAGAGCAACCTCCAACTCCTGGACTTAGGCAATTCTCTTGCCTCAGCCTCCCAAGTAGCTGGGACTACAGGTGCCCACCACAACGCCGGGCTATTTTTCTGTTTTTGCAGTTCTGCTTAGGTCGGGTTTGAACCCGCCACCTTGGGTATATGGGGCTGGTGCCACAGGCGCCGCCCAAGATTCTGGGTTCTTGAGTTACAGGGCTTAAGTCGTAGATTTCCCTTAGTAGCTATATAACCACAGGCTTAACTTCTGTGAGTCTCAGTTTCTGCATCTATAAAATAGGGGTATGGTAGTCCCCATCACACTGCATTGATGTGAGGATGCAATGAGAAGCATACTGTGTGCTATACACAGACTAGGCACTGAGTAAAGATGAGCTATTTTCTTCTTCTTTTTTTTTTTTTTGAGACAGAGCCTCAAGTTGTCACCCTGGGTAGAGTGCTGTGGCATCACCGCTCACAGCAACCTCCAATTCCTGGGCTCCAGCGAGTCTCTTGCCTCCGCCTCCCAAGTAGCTGGGACTATAGGCGCCCGCCACAACGCCCGGCCATTTTTTAGTTGCAGCCATCATTGTTGTTTGGCGGGCCCGGGCTGGATTCGAACCCGCCAACTCAGGTGTACGTGGCTGGTGCCTTAGCCCGTTGAGCCACAGGCGCCCAGGCTATTTTCTTCTTTACGTTGTATCAGTGAACATTAAATACTTGAGCTATGAAAACAGATATGAGTACTGGTAGGAACTAGGCCCTTGCCCCCACAGTACAATCTAGCAAAAGAGACACAGAGGAAGGCAGGCCCAACCTCAAGTTTGAACTGTATCTAAAGAGATACAGCAGGGAGAGCAGTGGACTCTGGGAGGAAACTGAGCTGCACCCCAGAAGGAGGAGGAGATGGGTGAGGGTGCTCTGGCAATGGATCTCATTTTGAACCTTTTTTTTTTTTTTTTTGTAAGGACAGAGTCCTTATCACCCTCGGTAGAGTGCAATAGCATCACACAGCTCACAGCAACCTCCAGTTCCTGGGCCCAGGTGATTCTCTTGCCTCAGCCTCCCGAGTAGCTGGGAATACAGGCGCCCGCCACAACGCCTGGCTATTTTTTTGTTGCAATTCGGCCGGGACCGGGTTTTGAACACACCACCCTCGGCATATTGAGCTGGCACTCTATTCACTGAGCCATAGGCGCCACCTATAAACCTTTTTGTTTTTTTTTGAGACAGAGCCTCAAGCTGTCACCCTGGATAGAGTGCTGTGGCATCACAGCTCATAGCAACCTCCAACTCCTGGGCTCAAGCGAGTCTCCCGCCTCCGCCTCCCAAGTAGCTGGGACTACAGGTGCCTGCCACAATACCTGGCCATTTTTTGGTTGTAGCCGTCATTGTTATTTGGCAGGCCCGGGCTGGATTCCAACCCACCAGCTAAGGTGTACGTGGCTGGCGCTTTAGCCCGTTGAGCCACAGGCGCCCAGCCCCCCCCCCTTTTTTTTTTTTTTTTTTCAGTTTTTGGCCAGGGCTGGGTTTGAACCTGCCACCTCTGGCATATGGAGCCGGCGCCCTACTCCTTTGAGCCACAGGCGCTGTCCTGAACCTTTTTTTCACCCCATCACCCTGGGCAGATGTCATGATGTCATAGCTAATGGGAACTGCAAACTCTTGAGCTCAAGTAACCCTCTTTTTTTTTTTTGAGACAGAGCCTCAAGCTGTCATCCTGGATAGAGTGCTATGGCATCACAGTTCACAGCAACCTCCAATTCCTGGGCTCA
This sequence comes from Perodicticus potto, assembly GCA_963574655.1. Taxonomy (NCBI): domain Eukaryota; kingdom Metazoa; phylum Chordata; class Mammalia; order Primates; family Lorisidae; genus Perodicticus; species Perodicticus potto. The sequence continues at coordinate 3,108 of CAUYRH010042740.1, read as the reverse complement.
AGCGAGTCTCTGACTTCCACCTCCCAAGTAGCTGGGAGTATAGGCGCCCGCCACAACGCCCGGCCATTTTTTGGTTGCAGCCGTCATTGTTGTTTGGCGGGCCCGGGCTGGATTCGAACCTGCCAGCTCAGGTGTATGTGGCTGGCGCCTTAGCCCATTGAGCCACAGGCGTTGAGCCAAGTTTGGCTATTTTTTGTTGCAGTTGTCATTGTTTGTTTGGGCCAGGTTCAAACCTGCCAACTTTGGTATGTATGGCTGGCACCATAACCACTGTGCTACAGGTGCCAAACCTAGTTTTTTGTTTCTTTATTTATTTTGTCACCCTTGGTACAGTGCCATGGTGTCACAGCTCACAGCAACCTCAAACTCTTGGGCTTAAGCAATTCTCTTGCCTCAGCCTCCCAAGTAGCTGGGACTACAGGAGCCCAAGACAATGCCTGGCTATTTTTTTGTTGCAGTTGTCATTGCTGTTTAGCTGGCTCAGGCCAGGTTCGAACCCGTCAGCCTCGATGTATGTGGCTGGCCCGTAACTACTGTGCTATAGGCGCCAACCCTAGTTTTTAAAAATTTTTTTAGTAGAGATAGGTCTTGCTTTTGCTCAGGCTGGTCTTGAACTCCTCAGCTCAAGCAATCCACCTGCCTCGGCCTCCCAGGATTGCAGATGTGAGCCACTATACCCAGCCTCATTTTGAACCCTGAACAGGGAGGGGCATGTGGTTGAAAGTAGTAGTATGTATGGGTGTATTTTTTTTTTTTTTTGGAGACAGAGCCTCAAGCTTTCACCCTGGATAGAGAGCTGTGGCATCACAGCTCACAGCAACCTCCAATTCCTGGGCTCAAGCAAGTCTCTTGCCTCTGCCTCCCAAGTAGCTGGGACTGCAGGTGCCCACCACAATGCCCGGCCATTTTTTGGTTGCAGCCGTCATTGTTTGGCGGGCCCGGGCTGGATTCGAACCCGCCAGCTCAGGTGTACGTGGCTGGCGCCTTAGCCTGCTGAGCCACAGGCGCCAAGCCTATGGGTGTATTTTTTAATCTTTTCAAGAAATACTCATTATATGAAGAGCTAGTGAAGCCGACTTTCAGAGTTTCAACCATTTAGTCATTCATTTGTTCATCAAACCTTTCTGGGTCCATAGTACATCCTAGGACCTGCTGGGTTCTAGGGATGTGAGGGATGTTGGAGATACATTGGGGGTGGGATAACAAGTGAACTGATGATCACAAGTCAGCATGCAGTGACTGAAGCCAATGCAGGTTATGAGAGGGTGGCAGGCCCCATCACATATATGTTTGCACATGATTTTCCCTGAGTTAAGAATGTCCTATGTTGACTACTCACCTTTGAGATTTCAGGGGTCCTTCCTGATATTCTTCCCAGGGTAGACCCCCTGAACTTACCCATCATTATACCTCTATCTTCCTTCATCAACAGAGATTTCATCTGTCTCATTTATTACTGCATGGCACACAGTAAGAGTCCACAAACGTATGCTGAATAAAATGAAAACATAAGAGGAAAGGCTGGGTGTGGTGGCTCAGGCCTGTAATCCTAGAACTCTGGAAGGCTGAGGTGGGTGGATTGCCTGAGCTCAGGACTTCAAGACCAGCCCGAGCAAGAATAAAACCTCGTCTCTAGGCTTGGCGCCTGTGGCTCAACGGGCTAAGGCGCCAGCCATGTACACCTGAGCTGGCGGGTTTGAATCCAGCCCAGGCCTGCCAAATAACAATGACGGCTGCAACCAAAAAATGGCCGGGTGTTGTGGCGGGCGCCTGTAGTCCCAGCTACTTGGGAGGCGGAGGCAAGAGACTCGCTTGAGCCCAGGAATTGGACGTTGCTGTGAGCTGTGATGCCACAGCACTCTATCCAGGGTGACAGCTTGAGGCTCTGTCTCAAAAAAAACAAAAAAAACAAAAAAAACCCTCATCTCTAAAAATAGCTCGTAGTGGCGGGCGCCTGTAGTTCCAGCTACTTGAGAGGCTGAGGCAAGAGAATAGCTTGAGCCCAAGAGTTTGAGGTTGCTATGAGCTGTGAGGCTATGACACTCTACCCAGAGTGACAGAGTAAGACTCTGTCCTCCCAAAAAAAGAAAACATAAGAGGTGGAAAAAAGAGATGAAACAAAATTAAGGTAAAGAGTTTAAAGTTACTATCAGGATAAACTACATCAAGCAGAGAAAAGTGAAAGACTCTAGCATTAGGAATAATATAATTAATGATAACAGATGAAGATATTTAGAAGATGCATGAAGCAAAAATAAAGAAGAACAGTCTTTATTTATTTTTTATTTATTTATTTATTTATTTATTTTTGTTGCAGTTTTTTTTTTTTTTGCAGTTTTTGGCCGGGGCTGGATTTGAACCCACCACCTCTGGCATATGGGGCTGGTGCCCTACTCCTTGAGCCACAGGCACCATCCTTTGTTACAGTTTTTGGCTGGGGCTGGGCTCCAACCTGCCACCTTCAGCTTATGGGGCCGGTGCCCTATTCCTTCAGCCACAGGCGCCGCCCAGAACAGTCTTTTTATTTATTTATTTTTTTGACAGAGTCTCACTCTGTTGCCCAAGCTACAGTGCCATGAGCCTAGTTCACAGCAATTTCAAACTACAGGCAGTTGTACCACAACACCCAGCTGTCAGAGTCTCACTTTGTCCCTCTGGGTAGTGTCATGGCATCATAGCTCAGTGAGTAGGGCACCGGCCCCATATACGGAGAGTGGGGGGTTCAAACCCAGCCCCGGCCAAACTGCAACAAAAAAATAGCTGGGCGTTGTGGCAGGTGCCTGTAGTCCCGGCTACTTGGGAGGTGGAGTCAGGAGACTTGCTTGAGCCCAGGAATTGGAGGTTGCTGTGAGCTGTGATGCCTCAGCACCCTATCCAGGGTGACAGCTTGAGGCTCTGTGTCAAAAAATAAATAAATAAATAAATAAATTTCTTTTCTTTTTTTTTTTTTGAGACAGTCTCAAGCTGTCACCCTCGGTAGAGTGCCGTAACATCACAGCTCACAGCATCCTCCAACTCTTGGGTTTAGGCCATTCTCTTGCCTCAGCCTCTCGAGTAGCTGGGACTACAGGCACCCAACACAATGCCCAGCACCTGGCTATTTTTTTT
>CAUYRH010042738.1:0-10005 GCA_963574655.1 Perodicticus potto | reverse complement strand
GTCCACACCCCTCAAGAAAATCTCCAAGAATCTGGACTCTGCAGGGAACAGGCCTCCAGACCTCAGGGTGAGAGTGGAGGGGAACACCAGGAACTCCGACTTGCAGGTAGAGAGTACATACAGTTTTATGCCTGGCTGGAGAGCGCCGCAGCACCCTAGAAGGGGAAGGAGGTTTGGTTTTTAGAAGGTCTCTCCCGTGGGGTAGAATGGGAGGACATCTGGACTCTGCTTGCTTGTTTGTATGGAGTTATGGCATATACTGCGAACCTCCTTCATGGGGGAGGGGACTCCCTTCCACTTGGTGATGTGCTCTGTACCTTTTTGTTTGTGTCCTTGGGGTCTCGGGTCTCCCCAGCAGGGTTGATGTGCGCTCTTCGACCTTTTCTTTTGGCTCAGATCCAAACCATCAGCTTTCTTGCTGAGTTTCTGTCCTTTAACGCTCCTTCTGGACGGGAACCTCTGCGGAAAGCTGGCTACAGATCACCATCTTGGCTCCTCTAAATCCAATATTTCTTTGTTGATTCTGTCTTGATGATTTTTCCAATACTGAGAGTGGGGCTTTGAAGTCCTCAACTATTACTGTATTGGAGCCAATTTCTGTTTTTAAGTCTAATATTTACTTTATATATCTGGGTGCTCTGACATTGGGTACAAATATATTTAGAACTGTTATATCCTCTTTCTGAATTGATCCCTTTAACATTATAATGATCTTCCTTTTTTGGTTTTATAATTTTTTACTTAAAGTCTGTTTTATTTGATATAATTATAGCTATTCCTTTTTTAAATTTCAGATTAATATATGGGTAAATACAATTAGGTTGCATTGTTTGAGTTTATTAGGTTAAAGTCCAAATCATACTTGAGTGCTTCACTCAGGAAATGTACCATTTGCCCCTACATTGTGCTCATTAGGTGAGAGCTTACCAAACTCCTCCTCTCTACCAAATCCCTCCTCCCATTCTACCCTTACTTGAATTTGATTTTGATATTTCTTTTTCTTGAGGGGGCATGTTCATCTATTAGTTTCATATTAATATTGAATATATTGGATGCTTTTTTTTTTCATTTTTGTGATACTTTACTTAGGAGAATGTTCTCCAACTTCATCCAGGTAAATACAAAAGATGCAAAGTCTCCATCTTTCTTTATGGCTGAAAAGTATTCCATGATGTGTGTGTGTGTGTGTGTGTGTGTGTGTGTGTGTGTCCACACACATATCATAGTTTATCCATTTGTGAGTTTATGGGCACTTAGGTTGTTTCCACATCTTGGAGATTGTTAATTGATCTGTGATAAATATTCTAGTACAAACGTTCTTATGGTAAAATGATTTTTGTTTTTCTTCTGTGTAGATACCTAGATAGCTAGTAATAGGATTGCAGAATCATATGGAAGATCTACTTTTAGTTCTTTGAGAATTTTCCATACTTCTTTCCAGAAGGGGTGTATTAGTTTTCAATCCCACCAACAGTGTATAAGTGTTCCCTTTTCTCCACACCTGTCAGGAGCTTTGAGACTTTGTAATATGGGCTATTCTCACTGGTGTTGGGTGACTTTGATTTGTGTTTCTCTGATGACTAGGGAAGATGGGCATTTTTTTCAAGTGTTTGTTGGTCATTTGTCTGTCTTCTTGGGAGAAGTTTCTTTTCATTTTCCTTGCCCAGTGATAAATAGGGTTGTTTGTTCTTTTTTGTTGATTAGTTTGAGTTCTCTATAGATTTGGGTTATTAGGACTTTGTCAGAGTTGTAGCATGCAAATGTAGCTTGTCTCATTCTGAAGTTTTTCTTGTATCTCATTGAGGTAAGTATACATTCCCACTGCAGACTTCTGCAATCTAATGATCTAATCTGCAGTCTAATGATAGACTTACCTTTATCATTTAGAATTCTTTTTAAGGTATTTTGTAGATTTTTTCATTGTCATCTGTTGCTGGAAAAATTATTCTTCCTCTGGAGGTGTCAGGTCTGGGCTTTATATGTTTCTTATTTTATTACATTGATATTTGTATGTCTTGTGTAGCATTCACTTCTTTCAACTTTATTGATTGACTTTTGTAGGGAAAGACTTATGTGCATCTAAAGTGTTGATTGGGTGGAGTACTTTGGCTTTTATTCTGAGTGGTGTAGTCAAGCATGATTTCTTCAGTTGTTATCACATCAGTGGTGTCTATGAGTACCTCAGTGGCTTAAGCTGCAATTGTTAGTGAAGGCTATGATGAGGTTTTGTTGTGGATTTGAACACCAGGAGAGCCAGTCTTTGACCACCACTGGTGACAATGGTCAGCTGACCTTGTCAACTTTGGAGCCCCTAGGGGTTGTCTATGGACAACAGTGGTAGCAGTTCCAGGTAGTCCAAACCTCGGATCTCCAGGCAGCTTTTTTGGGTTTCAGTAGTGCCAGAAATGGGCTTGGTAGGTGTGTGGGACCTTTAGCCCCTATGTACTGTTCATGGCATCAATGATGATACTAGCAGCAGGCCAACCCTTGGGCCCCCAGTCAGCATGTGTAGGTATAGCACTGGTAACAATATGACAGGCAGGCCTCCTGAAAGACTGTGTGGGTGCAGGTTGTGGCAGGTGTGACAGATCTATCCCCAGCTTCACAGACAATGTGATGCAGATGCCAGCAGGCTAGGAAGTCCCGTTCTTAAGCCCCTGGAAGGTTTGAACAAGTGATAAAAGTGACAGGTAGAGTGGGTCAATCACCAGGCACCTGAAAAACACATGCAGGCACTGCAGGGAGTGGCACATGGCAGGACAAGGCCCCAAATGTTACATGTGGATACAGGCTATAGTGGGCTGAGCTGTTCTATACCTAGCCTCCTAAATGAAGTATGTAAGCACTGGCAGGCTAAATGCACCTGTTCTCAGGTTCTTGGGAGGTAGGCACATATTCTGGTAGCAGCAAGTTTGGCAAGTTCATTACCAGGCCCAGGATAGTACATTCTGGCACTGAGTGGGCTAGGCCTGCTGATGGTGCTACACACACCAACAGCAGTGGGCAAGGTGAGTTCATCCCAGACTCCAGAATGATGCATGCAGGCACTGGTAGGGGCACAGCTGTGTGAGGCAGGCCTATTGTCAGGTCCTTGATGGTGTACATCAGCATCAGCTATGCCAGGCAAGGAAAATTGATCACCAAGCTACTGGATGACATTCTTGAATGGTAGCATCAGTGGAAGTGTGCAAGAAAGGCCTGCCCTTCCTGTTCTTAGGACTGAAGTGGGACATTCTCTACCTTCTTTAAGGCATGTGCAAGTGTGTGGTGGGCCTCTTACTGTGATATGGTGGTGGAATTGCTTTCAGTGGCACAGGAACAGTGGCCCCAGGAAGACTACTCTTAGGCACTGAAGCACATATGCTTTGGCTCTCTTCATTTTGGGGAAACTTCCCCAGTGTGCTGCACCACACTGCCCTTTCCCTAGGAGGTAGGACACTGACTAGGCTAGAGTATTAGGGACCTACCTTCTCTAGTTGGTACTGTCAGCATAAGATGTTACAGCTCTTGGAGTGGATATGGGTAGATGACAACAGGAATATAGGGATGTGGAAATTCAGGGGCTGTTGGGACACAGGGCAGGGTATAGTCTAATGGGGATTGGGCTCTTAAAATGATGCTTCATTGAATCTGTTTGGATCTTGGAGGATGTGTGGTACCCAGTGTGAGCTTCCTATCTAGAACAATGAGATCACATGAACTCCAGACAGTTTCATATGCCAGCCTCAGGGCTTACAAAATCTGAGGAGATATTTAAAGCTAGGATTGCAGAAGTCTGCAGTGGGAATGTAGACTTACCTCTTCCTATGCCCTGTAGTTTTTCCTATTTCTGAGCCAATGGCAGCCAGACCTGGTGTTTTACTTCCTTCCTCTTCTATGCTTTAGAGGTTCCCTGCCACTTTCCTGCTACATCACATTGGTCTTTCTTAGAAGGTATAGTTGACAAATGATTATATACGGTCTCCTTTGGTCCTTCTTTGTGGAGGAGGCAAGTGCTGAGTGCCTCTAGTGAGCCATTTTGAAGCCCTTAGTTTTATCAGTATTGATATTTTTAACTACATTTGGTTAAATATTAAACATCTTCTGGGATGAGTATGGATTATATTTATAATAAAATTTCAGCCCCTAAAACATCTGCTACTTAAGAAATATTTCAAAAGCAAAACCCTGAGAAGTATAAAATTAATCCAGCTTAAGAACAAAACTTTACTCATTCCTGATTGCATCTCCTTTTTTCTTCCTTAGAGATGATGACTATCCAGAATGAGATGATTACTATTCCCTTGCATAGTTTTATCCCTTTAATCTATATGAGAGCTCCCTAACCAAAATATAGTATTGTTTTGTATGTTTTCACTACACACACACACACACAGTTTTTCTGCTCCATCTTACTAATTTATTTAACATTCTGCATGTATGTATATCTATCCCCTTAAACGCAAAGGAATATAGTGAGGAGTTCAAGGTTAAACATTTTTTGAGATCTCACCACAGTATCTGGCACATCATTCACAACAACATTTGCTTCTTTTTCATTCCAACTGCACTTATTATTAACAGGAATGTTGTTTTTAACCTCAATAGCATTCACTGAGTACTTGTAAATGTAAGAAGATGGAGAGAACCACATATGCTCATCTATGTTGTGTGGGAAATTCGTTGCCATCTCTGGACTATGCAGCATAATGGAGTTGGGGTAGGAAAAAATCCTCACCCATTACATTGAATGATTGTACTTTTCTGTACTATGTTGGGGCCTGCTGTGTTCATATAGGTGTGTACATGACCTGGGGCTCTGGGACCCTCTTGGAGCTCCAGGAAGTGGTAACTGTGGGTGTGTGGGAGGGGCACTAGAATGAGAATCAGGAGCTTTTCCTAGGTCCCAGTGCCTGAATCATCCAAGGTGAGTTCCTTTTGCCATGACCTGAAGGTTCACTCAAGTGTTCACTGGAAATTTATCTCTCTTCACAAGTCCAGTGGTACAGGAGAGGTAAAAGGAATCATTGCACAAGATCCAGGTCCTCATGGAAGTTATGGCAACCTCTGTAGAACTACTTTACTATATAAGATGAAGAAGACCTCATTGGAATCATCAGAGACTCCTCAAATGGAGACTCCATTGTACCAGGAGACCAATGTACAGGATTTATAGGAGTTTAATGGAAAGGAGAGAACAGCGACTCCAGCCTGCCTGTAGTAAAGAGGGAGCAGATAGGGCTCTGAGATAAATGACTGGACACTCCAGGTATCTGAGGCTACCATGATCTGAGAATGATTGGGGATGTTTACATTTGCTTTAATAGGTTGCAACATAGCAACTTTATACTTTGAAACTTTATAAATTTTGTGAGAAGTGCCCTGAATGCTTCCTACTAGTCTATGGGAGCATGAAAGAACCAGGAACACTGACAGTAGTAGTGCAGTCATTTATGTAAGTTCCCTATATCTTCATTAAAGTGGAATGCAGATGTCAAAGGGAAGGATATACAACAAATTAAGACTTCACGCTGTCTAGAAATCATATACCTATTTTAGTTTCTCTCTGTCCCCACATCCCATGGACTCCCATATCTCAGGAGGTTCTGCCTTTCTCCTGGAGTCACATACTTTAACCAGAACACTGTCTCCATGCTTTCATTTTTTTTCTTGATTTTTTTTTATTTTTTATTAAGTCAAATACATATAGATCACAAATACCTTCATGCATATGTGGGGTACAATGTGCTAAATTTTTTATATATGATCTGATGTGGTTAGATCAAACCAATCAATATAGCTTTCACATCACGTACTTGTTTGCAAAAAAGATATTTGCACCAGATTATTCATTGCAGCTCAATTCGTGATAGCCAAGTCATGGAAGAAGCCCAAGTGCCCATTGACCCATGAATGGATTAATAAATTGTGGTATATGTATACCATGGAATACTATGCAGCCTTAAAAAAAACATGAAGCCTTTACCTCTTTTATGTTTACATGGAAGGATCTGGAACACATTTTCCTGAGTAAAATGTCTCAAGAATGGAGGAAAAATTATGCAATGTGCTCAGTACTTCTATGAAACCTACTTATATTTACTCACACTTTCTTATGAAAGATAGAACACAACTATAGCCCAGGATAAAGGAGAGAAATAGAGTGGGAAGGGAGGGGAGGGGGGAAGTTTGACAGAGGGAGGGTAAAAAGTGGCCATCACAGCTCACTTATATATACCTATGGAGTATATGACAAGGGTACAAGTCAAATCTGTCAAGTGTAGAACCTAGATGTTTTGGTATAATAATCAAGTAAATGAGCTTTCATTTGTTTTATCTCTGTATCCTTCCAGAGATTTTTTCCAGAGGCATTTCTTCTCCTTTGTAGTCTCAGCTCCTCTCAGCTCAGTAAGGTGTATCACAACTTAACAGTGCTCTAGTACCTCCTTTAGCAACTTTTCTCTTAAAAAATATCTCTAGTGGATGTAAACCTAAATCACATAGAGAGGCACAATTTAACACTCAACTTCACTACCTTTTACACTTGACATTTTTTGCAGTTATTTCTAAAGAGTTAAATGAACCAACCCCTCAGGCCTCCACCACAGATCAGCATTTGATGACTAAATGCAGTCTTACACTTAGGCATCTCTGCTGTTGTAGACACATGGGCTCACCACACTTTACTTAAATGTGTGCTTTTGTATTGTCCATATTACCTGACCTTTCAACTATGTTCTGTAGAATCTTTACACAATATTTTGCCTGGGATGTGATTGTTTACTTCTAAATTACAATTATGTTATCTGCACACATTTCCATATACACAATTGACCCTATCACTTTGGATTTTTTTCATACATCAATGATTTATTAGGCATGCCCACAATGCCCCGTTCACTTGTCTCTAAATTTGTCTTTCTGACATCTTACCAAATATATTGATTTACAAAGATGTAGTCAATGGTTTCTGGGCTACTCTGAGTCCTTTTGTCTGAGAACAGAAGCATTTAATACACAGGAAGTGGATCTAACAAAATGAAACGAATGTTAGCATAGCTCGTGATATCTGGGAAGCACTGTGTTCCATGTGAAAGTTGTGAGAATCAGAATGGAGTCCCTTGTGTTAAGAAAGGAAAAAGAACCCTGACTAATAATCGTATATCCTCATGTATGAATACCTGATAACAAGAACTATCACAAAAAAATGCTGTAAATACTATAGTCTTCCACAAAACCATCATTATTTGTTTTTTTTAGAATAGAGTAGTTTTTAATTAATTATTTTTATTAAATCATAACTGTGTACCATCATTACTTTACACAAACAAAATACTTCTGTGAAGACCATCTGTGCAGCGACTGCTTGTCTAACCTTGGACTGGAATCATCCTGCTATATATCTTTGTAGCCAGGAATAATTATGTCAAAACAATGATATAATTCTACTCATTTTTCCTGTATTTTTTTTTTTTTTTTTGAGACAGAGTCTCACTTTGTTGCGCTCAGTAGAGTACCATGACATCACAGCTCACAGGAACCTCATATTCTTGGATTTAAGTAATTCTCTTGCCTCAGCCTCTGAAGTAGCTGGGACTACAGGCACCCACCATAGCACCCAGCTATTTTTTTTTTTTTTTAGAGACTAGGTCTTGCTCTTGCTCAGGCTGGTATTGAACCCATGAGCTCAAGCAATCCACCAGCCTCAGCCTCCCAGAGTGCTAGGATCACAAGTGTAAGCCACCAAACCTGAAAAAAAATTTTGCCTTTTTTTTTTTTTTTTTGGCAGAGGCTCACTTTCTTGTCCCTAGTAGAGTCTGTAGCTCACTGCAACCTCAAACTCTTGGGCTCAAGTGATCCTCTTGCCTCAGACTCCAAAGTAGCTGGGACTACAGGGACCTGCCACTATGCCTAGCTATATTTTTGAGATCGGATCTTGCTCTTGCTCAGGCTGGTCTCAAACTGGGGACCTCAAGTGATCTACCCACCTCATCCTCCCAGAGTGCTGGGATTACAAGCATGAGCCAAAAACTTTTGTCTTTCTTTACACCCCTGAATGTTTACTTAGTTTACTATGGCATGCCTATTCTCATTGTAATGCCTTATTCCCAAATAAACATCATTTTCTTTTAGGGATCTTCTCTATGTTTGTTATTTAAGTGTGCATCCACAAGAGATCTAGAGATATTTTCTAAGAAAAGAGGAAATATCATCAAGGTCAAAGTAATCTAATGCCCAAGGAGGTAATGTGGAAAAACCTATCTATTGGGTCTTTGATTTGGTTCTTAGTTTGACTATTGGCATATATGAATGCTACTGATTTATATGCATTGATGTTGTAACCTGAGCCTTCTGAATTTGTTTATCAGTTCCACCAGTCTCTTGGTAGAATCTTTGGGGTTTTCTGTGTATAAGGTTACACTATTAGGGTGGTGCCTGCGGCTCAAGGAGTAGGGTGCCAGCCCCATATACTAGAGATGGCGGGTTCAAACCCAGCCCTGGCCAAAAAGAAACTGGAAAAAAAAAAAAAAGATTACACTATTAGCAAAGAGCAATAGTTTGACATCTTCTTTCCCCATATTTATAACCTTGATTTCCTTCTCTTTTCTGACTGTTCTAACTAGGACTTCCAGCACTGTGTTGAATAGAAGTAGTGACAGTGGTCAACCTTGTCTGGAATTCTAAGTGGGAATTCTTGTAGTTATTTTTTTCCATTCTGTATGATATTGGCTGTGAATTTGTCATATATGACTTTGTAATTTTGAGAAAAGTCCCCATCTATGCCTATTTTGATAAAAGTTTTTATGATAAAAGGGTGCTGAATTTTGTCAAATTCTGTTCCTGCATCTATTGAGAGTATAATATAGTCTTTGTTTTTACTTCTATTTGTGTGGTGAATTACATTTGTAGATTTGTATGTGTTGAACTACACTTGCATCTCTTGAATGAAGTCCACTTGGTTATGATGAATTATTCTTTTGATGTGCACCTGACTTTGGTTTCCTAGGGTTTTTTTGTTTGTTTTTTTTTTGTTTGTTTGTTTTGAGACAGAGCCTCAAGCTGTCACCCTAGATAGAGTGCAGTGGCATTACAGCTCACAGCAACCTCCAACTCCTGGGCTCAAGCGAGTCTCTTGCCTCCGCCTCCCAAGTAGCTGGGACTACAGGTGCCCGCCACAAGGCCCGGCCATTTTTTTGGTTGCAGCCATCATTGTTGTTTGGCTGGCCTGGGCTGGATTTGAACCCGCCATCTCAGGTGTACGTGGCTGGCGCCTTAGCCCATTGAGCCACAGGCACCGAGCCGGTTTCCTAGGATTGTATTGAGAAATTTTGCCTCTATATTCATATAAGGTATTGGTCTGTAGTTCTCTTTTTTTGTTGAGACCTTTGCTGGCTTTGGGATCAAGGTGATATCATCTTCATAAAACATATGGGGGAGGATTTCTTCCTTCTCAATGATATGAAATTATTTCTGCAGGACAGGTACCAGTTCTTTGTAGTTCTGGTAAAATTTGGGTGTTATATCATCTGGTCTGGGACTTTTTTTGTTGTTGGACGATTTTTTATTTCTGCTTTCATTTTGGTACATGATATTGGTCTGTTCAAGAAATCTATTTCTTTCTTATTGAGCCTGAGAAGGCTACGTGTTTCTAAGAATTTGTGCATTTCCTCCATATTTTCAAGATTATCTAAATAGAGATTTTTATAATATTCAGAAATGACATTTTGTATTTCTAAAGTATCAGTTTGTATGCTGTCCTTTTTAATTCATGATTGAGCAGTTATAGTACTTTCTCATCTTTTGTGGTTAATCTAGTGAGTCGTCTATCAATTTTGTTTATTTTTTTGAAAAACCAACTTTTCATTGTGTTAATATTCTGTATAATTCTTTCATTATCTATTTCATTTAGTTCTGCTATGATCGTGCTTATTTCTTTTCTTCTGTTGGGTTTGGGATTGGTTTACTCTTCCTTTTACCATTTCTTGACATGGTTCATTAGATTGTTGATTATTATTTTTTTCCTTT
>CAUYRH010042737.1:0-46213 GCA_963574655.1 Perodicticus potto | reverse complement strand
CACCCTCCAGTGGTCACCCTTGCATTCTGGACAGGGGCCAGGTGGCTTGCCCAGCCAGTGGTATTGCTGGGGGCAGTCTTCTCTGGAGTGGCCAGTCTGACCACATTGGAAGCACTTGTTTTTTGCTCCTCTGGTTTCCCTCTGTCCCAGGCCAATTTCTTCTAGTGTTTTCCCTGAACTCTTTCCAAGAATCTTTATGGTTTCATGTCATAAGTTTAAAACCTTTAACTAGTGAGAGTCATTTTTGTTACTGGTGAAAGTTGTGCGTCCAGCTTCAGTCTTCTTCTTTCAGTCTTCTACAGTCTTCTATTGGTTGCCAGCCAATTCACCCAGCACCATTTGTTAAATAGGGAGTCTTTCCCCCAGTTTAAGGGTTTGATAGGCTTATCAAAGATCAAATGATGATAAGTGTCTGGGTTCATCTCTTGGTTCTCTATTCTGTTCCATACATCTACCTCTCTGTTTTTGTGCCAGTACCATGCTGTTTGGATCACTATTGATTTATAATATAGTCTGAAGTCTGGTAGCATGATTCCTCCTGCTTTGTTTTTATTTCTGAGTAATGTCTTGGCTATTTAAGTTTTTTTTGATTCCTTATAAAATGAACTACTATTTTTTCCAGAAAGTATGATGGTGGTGCTTTGATAAGAATTGCATTAAATTTGTAGATTGCTTTGGGTAGTATGGACATTTTAACAATGTTGATTCTTCCCAGCCATGAGCATGGTATGTTTTTCCATTTGTTAACATCTTCATCTATTTCTTTTCTTAGAGTTTCATAGTTCTATTTATAGAGATCTTTCACATTATTTGTTAGGTAAATTCCCGAATATTTCATCTTCTTTGGCACTACTGTAAAAGGAATAGAGTTCTTCACTGTTTTTTCAGCTTGACTATTGATGGTATATATAAAGGCTACAGATTTATGAGTGTTGATTTTGTATCCTGAGACGTTGCTCTATTCCTTGATCACTTCTACGAGTTTTATAGTTTAGTCCCTTGGGTTTTCCAGGTATAAAATCATATCATCTGAGAAAAGTGTAAGTTTGATCTCCTGTGACCCTATTTGGATACCCTTGATTGCTTTCTCTTGCCTGATTGTTAAGAAGACTTCCATTACAATGTTAAGAAGCAGCAGAGACAATGGGCAACCTTGCCTGGTTCCTGATACGAGTGGAAATGTTTTCAATTTTACTCCATTCAATGTGATATTGGCTGTGGGTTTGCTGTAGATGGCCTCTATCAGTTTAAGAAATGTCCCTTCTATACCTATTTTCTTAAGTGTTCTGATCATGAAAGGATGCTGGATATTGTCAAAAGCTTTTTCTGCATCAATTGAAAGAATCATATGGTCTTTATTTTTTATTTTGTTTATGTGATGTATTATATTTATAGATTTATGTATATTGAACCAACCTTGAGACCCTGGGATAAAACCAACTTGATCATTATGTACAATTTGTTTGATGTGTGCTGGATTCTGTTTGCTAGGATCTTGTTGAGTATTTTTGCATCTATATTCATTAAAGATATTGGTCTATAGTTTTCTTTACTTGTTGGATCTTTTTTTCAGTTAGGGGATCAGGGTGATATTTGCTTCATAGAATGTGTTGGGAAGTATTCCCTTTTTTTCTATGTTTTGGAAAAGGATAAGTAATATAGGTATTAGTTACTCTTTAAAGGTTTGGTAGAATTCTAATGTGAAGCCATCTGATCCCAGACTTCTCTATTTGGGGAGATTTTGTTTAGTTGATTCTATTTCAGTACTTGATATAGGTCTATTCAACATTTCCAATTCTTTCTGGCTAAGTCTAGGAAGGTGGTGTGCTTCCAAGTATTGCTCTGTTTCCTTCAGATTTTTATATTTCTGAGAATAGAGTTTTTCTGTAGCATTCTTTAAGGAGTTTTTGAATTTCTGAGGTGTCTGTTGTTATATCACCTTTGTCATTACTGATTGATGATATTAGAGATTTTACTTTTCTGTTTCTGGTTAGGTTAGCCAAAGGTTAATCAATTTTGTTAATCTTTTCCAAAAACCAACTTTTTGATTCATTGATCTTTTGAATAATACTTTTGTTTTCAATTTCATTTAACTCTGCTCTAATTTTGGTTATTTCTTTTCGTCTGCTGGGGTTGGGGTTGGAATTTTTTTCCTTTTCCGGTTACTTGAGACGTCCCTTTAATTTGTTGACTTCCTCTCTTTCTGTTCTCTTGGGGGAATGCTTGCAATGCTATAAATTTCCCTCCATAGGACTGCCTTTCAGTATCCCACAGGTTCTGATAATTCATGTATTCATTGTTTGAAAAATTTGGTAATTTCCTCCTTAATCTCATCTATGACCCAGCTATCATTCAGCATAAGGTTATTTAGTTTCCATGTCTTTGTATGACTATGAAGATTCCTGTTGTTGTAGAGTTCAACTTTTATTCCGTGATGGTCCAAGAAAATACAAGGAATAATTTCTATTCTTTTAAATTTGCTAAGGTTAGACTTGTGACCTAAGATGTTATCAATTTTGGAGGATGTTCCATGGGCTGATGAGAAGAATATGTATTTAGTTTTGCTAGGATAAAATGTTCTCTAGATGTCTGTTAAGTCCATTTTTTGTAGGGTCAAGTTTAAGTCCAAAATTTATTTGTTTAGTTTCTTATTGGAGGATCTATCCAACACTGCCAAAAAGATATTAAAATCTCTGACTATTACAGTGCTTGAAGTTATTAAATTGTTTATGTATTTTATGGTCTCCCCTATAAATTGAGGAACATTCTGGTTGGGTACATAAATGTTAATAATTGAAATCTCTTCATGTTGAGTGTTTCCCTTAATTCGTATGAAGTGACCATCCTTACCTTTCCTTACCTTTGTTGGTTTAAAGCTGATTGTATCTGAGAATAAAATTGCAACCCCTGCTTTTTTCTGGTTTCTGTTTGCCTGAATTATAGATGTCCATACCTTCACCCTGAGTCTATTTTTATCCTTTAAGGTAAGATGAGATTCTTATATGCAGCAAGTATCTGGTCTGAGTTTATGTACCCAGTCAGCCAACCTGTGCCTCTTTAGAGGACAATTTAAACCATTCACATTAATTGAGAGAATTGATAAGCCTGGTAGTTTTTGGGGTGTCAAGTTTTTTGAAAGTCCAGCAGATGTTTTTAATCCTTTCACCACCTTGGAAGTTGGGTTTTGATCAAAAATTTCTGAGTGGGTTTACTTTGGTGGTACAGCATTATGCTGGTCATTGTGGAGGATGGGTCTGAGAATATCCTGGAGAGCTGATTTAGCTATGATAAATTTCTTCAACATGTGTATGTCATTAAAGTATTTGATTTCTCCATCACAAATGAATTCAGTTTAGCGGGATACAGGATCTTGGTCTGAAAGTTGTTTTGTTTTAGGCGATTGAAGGTTGATAACCATCCTCTTCTGGCTTGAAAATTTTCAGCTGAGAGATCTGCAGTCATTCTAATATTCTTCCCCTTGTAGATTATAATTTTCTTACATCTGGCTGCTTGCAGAATTTTCTCCTTCATATTAGCTTTGGCAAAGTTAATTACAATGTGTCTAGGAGGTGCTTTATTTGGATCGAGTCTTGCTGGGGTTCTGAAACTGTCTGCTATCTGAATTTCAGTATCTCTTGCCATGCTTGGGAAGTTCTCCTTGATTATATCCTGGAGTAGAGCATCTGTGCCTTTAGGAACATTCTCTTCTCCTTTAGGAATTCCTGTAAGGTGAATGTTTGCTCTTTTAGAATGGTCCCACAACTCTCTCCTGGAATGATTCATTTTTGCTCTCCACTTCTCTGCCTCTTTGAGCATTTGGGAGCATTCAAATCTTTGTCTTTAATGTCAGAGATCCTTTCTTCTGCCTGCTCCATTCTGTTACTGAGGGATTCTGTTGTATTTCTCAGGTCTTCAAGGGATGCAAATTCTTGTCTCAATTTGTGAAAATCTAGTGATTTTATCTTTGAATTCATTGAATTCTTGTGATAACTTTGGAATTACCTCTTGAATTTCTAATTCCAACTTTACTTCCATTCTGTTAATCTTATTTGCCATCTATATTGTGAACTTGATTTCTGACATCTCAGTAATTTGTTTATGAATGGGATCTTCTGTTGTGTCTCCTTTGTTGTTCCTTGGCAGAGTTTATCTACTCTGATTATTCATGTTGTTAGAGTTTTTCTGCTGATTCTGCTCCATAATTATTTTTCACCATTTAGCTAGAGAAGCTGGTAAGGTGAAATTGGATTGAGGGCTCCTGGAGTTGTAATTAACCAGCCCTTTACCAAAGAGCTGGGACTGGTGATTGTGGCTTTTTCCCTACAGCTTTACAAAGGTCTCATTCAGTACTGCAGCCTGAGATGCTGGGGACCTGCTTCGTGTGATGGGGCTAGGTGGCTCTGTCTTGTATTCAGCTAGTCTCTGTCCAATCCTAGTGAATCAGTGTCTTTGGGCTGAAATCTCAGCTTTGGAGAAATATAAGCAACTAAGACACCCTGTCCCCCATGGGTAACAGTTGGAAGAGGAGAATCAGACCCTCCCACTACAACACAACCAGGGTATAACCTTGGAGGGTCTCCAGGTGTTCAGCCCAGGTCAAGAGTTCTAAACCAGTTGTCCCAGTCAGCACAAATGCAGATCAAGTGGGAGAGTTCAAAAGGTCTCCAGCAACTAGACAGCAGGGTTCCACTGGCAGCTCAAGTGTGACTTGCTCCGGTGCACTGTGGAGTCAGAAAGGCCCACCCAGCAAAATAGTTAGTCCAGGGGTCTGGTGCCTCCTTCACCAACTTGTACCTCTGTCATCCAGTCACTGGTAACCCCATGGGACTGTGGCCCCATTTCCTCCAATAAGCAAATGTACCAGGGATTTGCACCTGCCAGAGTCAAAGGGGAGTCAATGCTTCCTCAGCCAGGCTGCCACACTCTGCCATCAGCTGGCAGGGGCAGCTGAAGCCTGACTATCTCAGGTGCTCAATGGAAACTGGGGAGTGTTCCTCATGAGTCTGTTCCAAACCAGAGGTTAACAAAGCAGCAAATGTTTTTCTCCCTCACAGACTGCGCCTCTACCCTAGCTGCACTGTTTCTCTGATACCTCTGCAGGGCAAGGTCTGGCTCCCTTTGGCATTCCACAGAATTGGGGAGGTGTCTCTCCGAAATTTGACCCTGGCAGATGGCTCTACTATCACTGATGCTGCATGGGAGGTGCCTCCTGCAGGGTCCTGAGCCTTGCCTGCAGCATGGTGTCCAGAGCCTCCACCTGCCACTGGTTTGGACTTTTGCAGAGCCAGACCATATACCTTCCTCCTGTACCTTTCTGCACTGCTATTCTTCACATCATCTCTGCTGAGGCAAGCCACAACTCCAAGGAAATAAATTTCAGGTACAAAGACCATCACAAAGAGGACGAGTGTCCATCCCCTCCCCCCAAAGGGAGGTGATTCACTGTTTCAGTGCAGCTGTGCTGACACAACCCATGCAATGCCTGGTCCTAGCAAAGAACTGTGGACATTCTGGTCTTTGCAGGGGTTGGGCTTCTAGATGGCCAGGTGAGGGTGGAAGGGTAGCCTGGGAGTTCAAAATGGCAGGGAAAATATTTGTTCAACTTTCATGCTGGGCAAGAGAATGCCCAGGCTCACAGCAGGTCTCTGTGGAGAAGGAGTCCCAGCCTCCAGCGACTCTCTCCCGTGGGGTGAGACAAGAGGTCTTCAGTTTACCACTTGCTTGTAGCTTGTAGACATCTCTCTTGGGGGAAGGGGATGGACACTCATCCTCTTTGGGATGAGTTTTGTACCTGAAATTTGCTTCCTTGGAGTTGTGGCCTCAGCAGAGAAGACTTGAAGTTATCAATCTTCTCTCTCAGCTCAGCTCCTGACCTTCAGCTTTATTTGGTTCTTTCTGGCCATTATCTCTCCCTCTGGATGGTAGCTTCTGTTGAAAGCTGGCTCCAGCTGGCCATTTCCCCCCTCCCCTAATTTTTCTATTTTTAGTAGATACTGGGTCTTGCTCTTGCTCAAGCTGGTCTCAAACTCCTGAGCTTGAGGGATCTTCTTGCTTTGGCCTCACAGAGTGCTTGGATTACAGGTATGAGTCACTGTGCCCAGTCTTCATTTTCCACTCAAGTTGATGGCTACAAAGTATTTAATGTCAGCCATGGCCACACTGGACTAGAGAAAGGAGGAGGACAAGGAAGAGAAGTCTCTGGAATCCTAGGCCATCACCCCTGCTCCCAGCCATGTGTCCCATGGCTGCTCCCACCACCCCTAGGAGCAGCATCTGCAAAGCTCACTGGGGCACTCCCAGCAAAAGAGACCTGTTCCTGATGCAGCAGCAAAAGGTGGGAGCCTGCTCTCATGGTAAGAAGTAGTGAGCAGGTGGGAAGGGGAAAAAAGAGGAGGTGAGGGAGCCCCTCATGGTTGGCCAGCCGGCTCCGTGCTACTGCGCTGATCTACTCCTGCCTCCACCTCTTGTGCTCCCCAGAAATAATTCTTGATTTCTGGTTTTCACAAACAATAGATCCTATAAAGAGTTGTACTGTTTCTAATTTGCTTTGTGCAAATTTTCTAAGATGGACTTAGTGTCCTACAGAAGAATTGCAGAGGTGGTAGTGAAAAATCACAGGCTTTCCCATCACATGGATCTGAAAGTCGGTCTTCAATTTCCTTATCTATAAAATGGGGCAGTGTTGTCCTTCTCAGAGTGTCCCTGGGGGCACCTAATGAAAGCCCTGTCCTTTGTGAAGTCGTATCTGCCTTTGTCGTACTTTGTTGTGACAGAAAACACCTATCATAAACTTAACCTCTTAACCATTTCAAAGTGTTAATCAGTTTGTTGTAAGTATTTCATATTGTATATAAAACCAACACATTGTACCCCATAAATGCTTTATTGTACACAATGATGATTTAATAAAAAAAAAATTAAAGTGTATAGTACAATATGTGAACTACATGGACATGGTTATATAGCAGGTCTCTAGAAAGTCTTCATCTTATAAAAGTGAAACTTTATACCCATTGAACAACTTCCTATTCTCTCCTCCCCACCACCCCAGCCCTGGCAACCACCATTCTATTTGCTCTCTCCATAGTTTGAGTATTTTAGATAACTCATGTAAATGCAGGCATGTACTTTCTGTGATTGACTTATTTCACTCAGTATAATGTCCTCAAGGTTCTCAATTTCCTTTCTTTTTAAGACTGAATAATATTCTGTGATGGGTGTACACCTCATTTTCTTCACCTCTTCATCCATCAGTGAGCATTTAGGTTGCTTTCATATCTTGGCTATTCTGAATAACACTGCAATAAAAATGGGTGTGCAAATATCTCTTTGAGATTCTATTTTGAATTATTTTGGATGAATATATATGTGTGTGTGTGTGTGTGTGTGTGTGTGTGTATATATATATATATATATATATATATATATATATATATATATAAAGCTTGTCCTACTTTTTGACTTCATAGTTCTCTTAGCATAATTTTGTGATTATAAGTAATTTTTTAGCATGCATACATGTCCCTGTGGGGAATAATTTGGTGTTAGGGAATGTGTCTTATTAATTTTGTGTCCACCTTACTTAACAGGTATTTGGTAAGAATGTTGCTTGTCTGACAAACTGAAATAACAAATTCAGTTGATGAATGTAAATGAAGATCTTGGCCCTTGATAAACATAGCATCTTCTCCTGCAAGGCTGAATCATTAAGATAGGATTGTAACAACTGCAATGCATAAGCATTATTCAAAAACACACTCTCCTCCCGTGAAACATAGTAACAGATAATCTGATAAAACAGCACTTTAGTTTGAAGGATACCCAATAAATGCATTTTTAATGTATTCAGTAGAACAGTAAACAAGGAAGACGCAGTTAAACACTAATATTTAGTTAAAGAAAATAGGCTGCCACTAAACTGGGGTTTCCTTGCTAACATAAAAAGAAATTCCTGATAACAACTTCTAGGTTGAGATTTCCTCATGTAGACCTCCTCATAGTTAAGCCAGAGAAGGTCTACATCTATTCACATGTTCATTCACATAGCCCTGCAAATTTTTACCCACCATTTCTTACCTTTTCCCCCAGCCTCTGTGTCTTTGTAAAATTTAAATGTTAACAGGAAGTGCACCATGTCACAGAAGGTCTTACAAAATCAATTGATAATTGATACAGATTTCTCATTGTGTGGAATTGATTTCTTCTTTGAATGGAATCAGAGAATTCATGTCCAAATCCAGTATTTGAGAAAAGGATGGCATTAAAAATCTTGTTTCATTTTCTGTTTCGTCTTCAGTTGTTTGTTTTCTGTAACGTGGCATTGGCTGGCATACCATCTGGGACTCTGTCACTCTGGTTTTATTTCACATGTTCTAGCTTGTCCTGAATTAGCTGTGGCTTTTAACATGTGTAATTAAAGGACATCAGCACTGGTCTCTGACCAAAGGCATGCCACAGGCAGATGATTCTCTGCAAATTACAACCTTGGAACCAAGGAACCATGCTAGGCTTCTTTGCCAGAGGCAGTTCAGAAGTCTGCTGTGGGTGTTTCATGAGAAACTGGTCCTGAGCAATTTGATAATAAGGATGATATCATTATATAAAAATACTTTTCAAGTGGACACTGACTTAAACTTCACTGTGAGCTTTCTCAGTCTCTTCTGACCCTCATGGCATCCTTAGGAAGTATGTTTGGACCTAAGAGGAGTTAAGTGACCAAACCTATGCCCCTTCTATGCTTATTAACTTAGGGCTATTGGAAGCATCTGAAACTGCCCGAGGTCACCTGCTAATGCAAAGGGCAGCCTTGTTTGTGGGGAGAGTGAGGACTTTGGATTCAAAGAGGCCCCAATCCAAATCCCTGCTTAGTTGTTTATTAGCTATGTAACTTTGGAAATTTCTTACTCTCTTTCCTTTGACTTTTTTCATCTACCAATTAGGAATATAATAATAGTTAGCCTGCAGGTTGTTCTGAGTTCAAAAATGTGATGTTCTTTCCCTGACACCGAGTAATGGTATCTTTTCCAACATTACTTCTTCAGCTCTCTGGACACCAACTGGATGTCTTACAATTTAACTCATTCTGTCACTAACTCCTGGAGTTATCACAGACCCCGCAGAGAAAGCATTCAGTCCCACAGGCTGCCCCCACTTCAGATGCCAGCCCCAGTGGAGGCCCAGACTACCAAATACTCATGTCCGTCCAGCTGACAGCAAATGCAGGGGTTCCCTTGGTGTCTCCGCACTCCAGACTTCAGAATTTGCAGAATGACTCGCAGAACTCAGGGAAAACAGATTACTTACATTCAGTGGCTTATTATAAAGAATACCACTCAGGAGTAGTCAGAGAGAAGAGATGCACAGAGAAAGGTGTGGGGCAGAGGGGAATGGAGGGCCCAGGCCTTCTTTAGGTGCACCACTGCTCCTGCACCCCACGTGTTCGCCAACACAGAAGCTCTCTGTGC
This sequence comes from Perodicticus potto, assembly GCA_963574655.1. NCBI lineage: Eukaryota > Metazoa > Chordata > Mammalia > Primates > Lorisidae > Perodicticus > Perodicticus potto. The sequence goes on along the minus strand of CAUYRH010042737.1, from coordinate 36,749 downwards.
ACTACCGTTTATGGGTTTTATGGAGGTCCCATTACATTGATCACATCATTGATCATTGGTGACTGAACTCAATTTCCAGCCCCTTCCACCTCCCCAGATTGCTAACCCTCTAGTCCCACAGTTGGTTTTTCTGGCAACCAGCCCCTCATCCTGAAGCTATGTAGGGCCTCAGCCATCTGTCATCTTACCAGCACACTAAAGTCACTCCTACTGTTCAGGAGACTCCAAAAGTCTGTTCTAGGAACTAGCAACAAAGACCAAATGTGTATATTTTATTATATCTCAGATGAAACAACATCCCAAAATGCCTTCTACTAACAGGGACTTAACAGCACTGGGTCCCTTCTCCTAGTACAGGACAGAGCCAGAACCTGGCCCCAGGTCATCTAATTAACCCCTCATTTTCTCCCAGGGCAAATTCTTACATCACAGGATTGAGAAGGCAAAAGAGAAGCTTCCATTTAACCTATGACGGCTGAGTAGCATTCTGTTGTACGTATGTACCCCTTATTCCTTATCCATTAATGAGCAATATTCTATTATTATATTGTACTATCCTACTTGCCAAGGACCTTAATATCTCTCTATTTTCTCTTCGTAGCCAAGTTTAGTCTTAGGGTCCTAAGTAGGACCAAAATATATATATATATATTTTTTTTGCACAGTCTTGCACAGTCTGTGGAAAACAAGAATCATAATAAGAAAATCTCTCAGTGTGGTATGGATTCCGTCTTTGTCGGTGCAGATTTAATCTCAATGTATACCTATATCAAAGCATAATGTTGTACATGTTATAAATACATGAAATTTTTAAATGATACTGGTATCTTAACATTTTTATTTTAAATTGACAATTAATAATTGTATATATTTCTGGGGTACAATATTATGTTTGATATAAGCTTACAACATGGAATGATAAAATGAGGCTCATTAACAAATCCAATACCCCCCATAGTTGTTATTTTTGTAAAATGGAAACATTTAAATCTTGTTTAAATTTAGCAATTTTGAAATATAAGCATACATCATCTTATTTCATTTTGTATTATTGTGCTTCACAGTTGCTGTGTTATTTACTAATTGAAGGTTTGTGGCAACCCTGCTCAGAGTAAGTGGTCATTGCCATTTCCCCAACAGCACACACTCACATCATGTCTCTGTGTCACATTTTGGTAATTCTTGCAATATTTCAGACTTTTTCATTATTACTATCTCTGGCATAGTGATCTGTGATCCATGATCTTTGATGTTGATATTGTTATTGTTTCGGGGTACCACAAACTGTGCCACTATATGACAGCAAACTTAATTCTATCTGCTGCACTGGCTGGCTATTCCCTTGTCTCTCTCTTCTCCTCAGGCCTTCCTATTTCCTGAAACAAAACAGTATTAAAGTTAGGTCAGTTAATAACTCTACAATGGTCTCTATGAGTTCAAGTGAAAGAAAGAGTCGCACACCTTTTACTTTAAATGAGAACCTAGAAATAAATACACTTAGTGAGGAAGGCATGTCAAAAGCTGGGATGAGCCAGTTAGCCAGATTGTGAATGCAAAGAAGTTCTTGAAGGAAATTAAAAGTGTTACTCCAGTGAATGCATGAATAACAAGAAAGAAAAACAGTCATATTGCTAATTCAGAGAAAGCCTTAGTGGTCTAGAAGATCAAACCAGCCACAACATTCCCAAAGGCTAATAATCCACAGCAAGGCCTGAACACTCTTTAGTTTGATGAAGGCTCAGAGAGGCCAGGAAGCTGCAGAAGAAAATTTTGAAGCTAGCAGAGGTTGATTCATGAGGTTTAAGGAAAGAAGCCATGTCCACAGATAAAAGTGAAAGGTGAGGCAGCAGGTGCTGATGGAGAAGCTGCAACAAGTTATCCAGAAGATCAGCTAACATCATTGATAAAGGTGGCCTCATTAAACAACAGGTTCTCAACGCAGATGAAATAGCCTTACATTGAAAGGAGACGCCGTCTCCGACCTTCACATTTAGAGAGGAGAAGCCAATGCATAGCTTCAAAGCTTCAAAATATAGGCTGACTCTCCTGTTAGGGGCTAATGCAACTGGTGACTTTAAGTTAAAGTCATTAATCATTTACCATTGTGAAAATCTGGGAGTACTTAAGAATTATGCTAAATTTCTAAATGCTCTAGAAATGCAACAACAAAGCTGGGATGACAGCAGTATTGAGAGCTACAGCCTAACAAAAAAGATGTTTTTCAAAATATTACTGCTCATTGACCATGCACTTGGTCACCCAGGAGTTCTGAAGAAGATGAATGCTGTTTTCAGGACTCCTAAGATAACATCCATTCTGTAGCCTATGGATCAATTTTGACTTTCAAGTCTTATTTGCAAAGAAATACATTTCATAAGTGATTCCTCTGATGGATCTGGACAAAGTAAATAGAAAGCCTTTTAGAAAGGATTCACTGTTCTAGATGCCATCAAGGACATTCATAATTCACGGGAGGAGGTTAACATATTCACATTAACAGGAGTTTTGAAGAAGTTGATTCTGACTCACTCTTCTGAGTGATTTTGAGGGGTTCAAAATGTTAGTAGAAGTAACTGTAGATATGTAGATAAAAGAAATAGCAAAATAACTAGAATTAGAAGTGGAGCCTGAAGATTGCTGCAATCTTTTGATAGTGGTTTCTTGAGATGCAATTTACTCCTGGTGAAGATGCTGTGAACAGTGTTAAAATGATAACAAAAGCTTCAGAATATTCTGCAACCTTTGTTAGGTAGCGGCAGGGTTTGGGAAGATGGACTCTAGTTTTGAAAGGAGTTTTCCTGTGGATAAAATGCTATTCAACAGCATCACGTGCTACAGAGAAATCTTTCATAAAAGGAAGAGTCAATAGATGGAGCAAACTTCATTGTTGTTTTATTTTAAGAAATTGCCATAGCCAATCAACAGCTGATCAATCATCAGCAGCTACCCCCGCCACTCCGATTAGTCAGCAGCCTTCAACATCAAGGCAAGACCCTCCACCAGCAAAAAGATTATGACTCACTGACAGGTCAGATGATTGCTACCATTTTAAAGCAATAAGGTATTTCAAAATTAAGGAATGCATATTTTTAAAGACATAATACTATTACACACTTACACTGCAGAAAACTATAAATATAACTTTTATCTGCATTGGGAAACCAAAAAATCCATGTGACTCACCTTATTACAGTATTTACTTTGTTGCAGTAGTTTGGAATCAGGCCTGCAATACCTTTGAGCTCTACCTGTATGCAGGGCACTATTATTTATTCTAGACACTACTCTGTGTAATAGATCACTAAACGTTGTTCCTCCTGACTGAAACTTTGTACTTTTTAATCAACATCTTATCTTTTTTTCTTTCACCGCTCCCCCAGCCTTGGTAACCACCATTCTACTCTCTACTTTTATGAGCTTGACTTTTTAAGGTCTCACATATAAATGAAACTCACAGTATTTCTCTTTCTGTGCCTGGATTATTTAACTCAGTATAATGTTCTTCAGGTTCATTCATGGCATCACAATTGACAGTATTTCCCTCCTTGTAAAGATTGAGTAGTATTCCATTGTGTGTGTGTGTGTATATATATATATATGCCACATATTCTTTATCTATTCACCTGAGGATGAACACCTGGTTTTTTACTCACGTCTTAGCTATTGTGTACAGTTCTGCAGTGAACATGGGAATGCAGTTATCCCTTCAGTCTGCTGATTTTAATATATGCAATTTTTATTTGTTAATTTTGTGTATACATCCATAGAACTGAAGGGAGGAAAGAAAGAATATATTGGCTATTTGGAAAATAAAAAAAAGAATATTCCTCATGTTCTTTGTCTTAAAGCAAGAATAAATGTAACCGGTTATTTCTGGGAGTCAACACAAACTATTCGGGAAATGAGAATAGTTCTCAGTCACAGACGTCAGCTCTTATTTTCCCTGTCAGCTCAGGGCTCACTAGCCGTGACAGGCAAGAGTATGTTCCTGCCAAGTCCTTAGTCAGGAAATTTCTACCTAATTCAGGTAGACAAAGATTATCATGAACTTCAAGAGCTCAGGAAAGAAGATCTGAATGCTTCACTAGCTGGCACCACGTGCAAAAGTGTTCAGACAGAGGGAAGCCTCATCAACTCATCAATTGGACATCGTGTGGCCCTGTGGGGTGGGGTGGGGAAGCACCAGAGAACTGAGCCAGAAATGCCTAGTGCAGACCCTCCTGCCCCTGTGCCTCAATCACAGAGCTCCCTTGTTGGGTGACTCCCTTCATCTTAATTCTTTCTTTGTAGATATTGAAAGAGAAGCTATTTCTCTCGTTGTTTTAAAATATAATGCACTAGTAGAAAATTTGAGGTATAGTAAGATCAACAGATAAGAAAATGATTTCCATTGAAAAGATAGTTTATTGCAGTTCCCAAGAAGAAGGGGCACAACATGCCCAGGGAGGTAGGGAGGGGGAGGTCACATGCGGAAACACCAGGATGACCATCAGGCAGAGGGATTGGAAGAGCTGTGGGCTGGAGCCTTTACTTTGGTTTCCACGGGCAGGGACAGGTGAGGCAGGGTATACAGGCTGAGGATTGGCTAGTGTGAATCATTTCAGTGGGTCCTGAGGTGCAGAGGCTGTCCCACTTGCCTTGGGATGATGAGGGCAGGTGGATAGTGACTCTGAGTATGAAAGCTCCACAGAGAGGAAGGGGTGTGTGAGTTAGGGGTTGGTCGGTTTGAATTTGAAACATTTCCTCATAGGAACTGGCTAGTGCAGGAGGGGTAGTCCTTCCAGGCTCAGCACCTCCAAGATGTCAATGCATCAGAATACAGCCAATAAAAGACTTGGTTAATACCCTGGATCCTGAATGCTTTAACACTTGGTTAATCCATTCAGGATTCACCCTGGACAAAAACTGAGTCATCTTGGCAAAGTCAAGATGGGGCTTCAAAAGAATCCAGATCATCAAAAGTGCATCCCAGCCATGCCTTTGCTTGTTTTCTGTTCTGTTTGGTGCTAATCTTAGGGGTCCCTTTGGTAAGGGAGGCTCAGCTAGGCAGCACAGAGGGACTTGGTGGTATTCTGACATTTTTTTATTTAATTGGGTCTTGAATCAATGAACTACATAAAACATGTCACATGCAATCCAATTCCAAAAGCATTTGCATGCCAGTTTTATGAAGACATTAAATCATTTTTTGAAACTGAGATTTTTACCTGGAAGCCTTTCAATGACTTTCTCAATCTAGATCTGCCTTTTAATTTTCTTTCATTTGATGGTTTGTTTGTTTGTTTTGTTTTGTTTTTGGAGTAGAAGGTTGATAACAGGACCTAAATAGTAAACAATTATTTTAAACTTATAAGGCACAAACCCCCCAAATAATAAAAAATCCAAGAAATTGAATTTTAATACTCCTCTACAAGTTGTTTTCCTTATCTAAAATTCATAATGGCTAGAGTTATACCTTTAAGTATTCAGGCTTGATTTTTTAAAAAATGTTGCAAGAAAAGGTTTATTCTTTACCTATTTACATGTAGAATGTTCATCTACATATCCAAGCCAACTGCAAAAAAGTCTTCTTCAGGTGATATGAAATAAAGGGTTCCTGAAGTCTAAAGTAATTATCAAGATATCATATAAAGAAAGGAACAAAATGTAAAATTCAGGATTATGCTCTCATGTTAATAAAAATTCTCCACTTAATAATTTTTTTTGTTGATATTGCTCTGAAAGGCAGAAGTAGACATTGGATGTGCCTTCCAGTGGTTTTCAAATGCAAGGAGGTTGCAAAAGAATCACTCATGATTTTTGAAATCTCGTTCATCCGAGCACTTGAGGCTGTAGGTTGTGGCATAGGCAGGTTAGAAGTTTGACTTTGGATGATGGAGGTTGTTTGCAATGACCGTCTAGGGAAGAAGGTCCGCGTTAAACGCAACACCAATGACACCATTGGGGAACCTTAAGAAGCTGATTGCAGCCCAAACTAGCACCGATTAGACCAAGATTGTCCTTCAGAAGTGGTACATGATTTTTAAGGACCACGTGTCTCTTGGTGACTATGAAATCCATGATAGGAATAACTTGGAGCTTTATTACCAATAGAACAGACTTCCTTCCCCTGCTCTACCATTCTTTCCTCCCACATTGGTGGGAGGCTTGTTTTTTTTTTTTTTGGAGACAGAGTCTCACTTTGTCCCCCTCGGTAGAGTGCCGTGGCGTCCCACAGCTCACAGCAACCTCTAACTCTTGGGCTTAGGTGACTCTCTTGCCTCAGCCTCCCGAGTAGCTGGGACCACAGGCGCCCGCCACAACACTCGGCTATTTTTTGTTGCAGTTTGGCCGGGGCCGAGTTTGAACCCACCACCCTCCGTATATGGGGCCACCACCCTTTCACTGAGCCACAGGCGCCACCCATGGAGGCTTGTTTTTAAAAACTGACATTAGAAAGGAGTTGCCAACGGCCAGGAGGGAATATGCCCAAGTTTTAGTGTGACTACTGCGATACATATCTCACTCATGACTCTCCATCTGTGAGAAAGACACACTGCAGTGGGAGGAAGCACAAAGAGAATGTGAGGGACTACTACCAGAAATGGATGGAAGAGGGCGGCGCCTCTGGCTCAGTGGGTAGGGCGCCGGCCCCATATGCTAGAGGTGGTGGGTTCAAACCCAGCCCTGGCCAAAAACTGCAAAAAAAAAAAAAAAGAAAAGAAAGAAAGAAAAGAAATGGATGGAAGAGCAGGCCCAGAGCCTGACTGACAAAACAACAGCTGTATTTCAACGAGGAAAAATATCTCCTACTCCATTCTCTGCTCCTCCTCCTGCAGGGGCAATAATTCCACCTCCCCTCAATCTTCCAGGTCCTCCTCATCCTGGTATGATGCCAGCACCTCATATGTGGGGCCCTCCCATAATAGGTCCACCTCCTCCTGGGATGATGCCAGTGGGACCTGCCCCTGGAATGAGGCCACCCATGGGAGGTCACACCCCAATGATGCCAGGGTTCCCAATGACGACACCTCCTGCTGGTCCCCTGTTGGTGCCCACTCGTCCTGGAATGACTTGACCAGACAGATAAGGGTAGAAGGGAGTTTTCTTTATGTCGGTTTCATATTACTTGTTCTGTTTCACCAGAAGATCGTGGTGCTATGACTTAAGGGTGTTTTCTTAATAGCATGGTAAGGAAGACTTGCTCCTCCTTCCTATCAAAGACAGAATAGGGTTTTGTTTGTTTGTTTTGTTTTTTTAATTGTTGGGGATTCATTGAGGGTACAAGAAACCAGGTTGCACTGATTGCATTTGTTAGGTAAAGTCCCTCTTGCAATAGTGTTTTGCCCCCAGGCAGAATAGTTTTGAAGGGAAGAAGAGGAATCAAAAAAAGGGGCAGTTTTCATTTCTATTGTGAAATGTGAAAATAAAACTGTTAAGTATTTTAGTTAAAAATAAAATAAAATATGGGGTAGTGCCTGTGGCTCATTGAGTAGGGCACCGGCCCCATATACCGAGAGTGGCAGGTTCAAACCCAGCCCCGACCAAACTGCATCAAAAAGTAGCCAGGCGTTGTGGCGGGCGCCTGTAGTCCCAGCTACTCGGGAGGCTGAGGCAAGAGAATCGCCTAAACTCAAGAACTGGAGGTTGCTGAGAGCTGTGACGCCATAGCACTCTACCTAGGGTGATAGAGTGAGACTCTCTACAAAACAAAAAAATAAATAAAATAAAATAAAAAGCTGTTACCAAATCAGTGGATCATCTCAAAATTGATGACATCTTAGACACAAGGACATAAGATAGATATGCTTGGGCAGCACTTGTGGCTCAGGGAGTAGGATGCCAGCCCCATATACCGAAGGTGGCGAATTCAAAACCGGCCTCGGCCGAACTGAAAAGGAGAAAAATAGCCGGGCGTTGTGGCGGGCACCTGTAGTCCCAGCTACTCAGGAGGCTGAGGCAAGAGAATCGCCTAAACCCAGGAGTTGGAGGTTGCTGTGATCCCACAGTACTCTACTAAGGGCAATAAAGTGAAGCTCTGTCTCTACAAAAAAAAAAAAAAAAGATATCTATGTGTGTGTGTATAAAATATATATGATGTCTTAGTCTGTTTCCCATTGTTTAGAATATGATACTGGGTAGTTTATAAGAAAAGGAATTTATTTCTTAGAATTGCGGAGGCTGAGAAGTAGAAGGTCAAGGGGCCACATCTGGTGAGCCTTCTTGCTGGTGGGGCCTCTCTGCAGAGGAAGCTGAGTATACTAACATGCTAGTTTTGGTCTCTCTTTCTCTTTATAAAGACATCAGTCCCTCTCCCGTGATAACTCATTAATCCATAAACACATTAACTGATTAATCCTTGAATGGACTAATCCATTCTTAAGGCTTCTTAACACCCCATCTCTCAATATTGCCACATTAGGGTTTAAATTTCAACATGAATTTTGGAGGGGACAAATGTGCAAACCATAGCATGATATAAAATTACTATATTTTTTGGGGTGGCGCCTGTGGCTCAGTGAGTAGGGCGCTGGCCCCATATACTGAAGGTGGCAGGTTCAAACCCAGCCTCAGCCGAACTGCAAAACAGAAAAAATAGCTGGGCGTTGTGGTGGGCGCCTGTAGTCCCAGCTACTTGGTAGGCTGAGGAAAGAGAATCACCTAAGCCCAGGAGCTGGAGGTTGCTGTGAGCTGTGATGTCACAGCACTCTACAGAGGGCAATAAACTGAGACTCTGTCTCTACAAAAAAAAAAAGACTATATTTTTGTTCTGACAGTTTCATTTCAAATTATATTGTAGAAAGCAAGAAAGCAGATGAGAAAACATATCAGTGTCATGATTCATCATGGTTGGGGGTGAATAGCCTTTAGGGAAATAAAGGATTAAGTGAATTATGTAAAATTATAAAGGTAATTACAAGTAGAAAAATAGAAATTTCTGGGTGGCGCCTGTGGCTCAGTGAGTAGGGCACCGGCCCCATATACCGAAGGTGGCGGGTTCAAACCCAGCCCCGGCCAAACAAAAAAATATCCGGGGGTTGTGGCGGGCGCCTGTAGTCCCAGCTACCTGGGGAGGCTGAGGCAAGGGAATTGCCTAAGCCCAGAAGATGGAGGTTACTATGAGCTGTGTGACACCATGGCACTCTACCAAGGGCGATAAAGCGAAACTCTGTCTCTACAAAAAAAAAAGCTCTCCCAGTTTTTCTTTTAGTTCAGACCTAGCTTTTTGTAATTGAGTCTACAGATAAACTAGGTATTTCTTTCTTCTTCTTTTTTTTAATATAAAAATAAAAATAAAAAGCCCTTTCTTTCTGCTTAAAGTCATGATGGCAGTCTTCAAGATGCTAGTCCACTGTCAGGTATATGGGGCAGGCGCCCTACTGACTGAGCCGCAGGTGCTGCCCTGGGAGAGCTATTTTTAATGGTAATGAGAAGCCTCTAAAAATAGGTCCTGGTATACAGTAGAAGCTCCATGGTTGACCACCTCCTTAAGCTGACATAATTTTCATAGATCAGACACACACCACATGTACATGTCAGTAGAATAGGCCTAGTCCTTATGTTGACCACCTTCGAATGTTCAGTTTGTTACAGTCCCTCGGGTGGTCAATTGCTAGAGGTCCTACAGGAAGAAAACAAGTCTAAAACAGTCTCAGCGCCCATACCTCAGCGGCTAGGGTGCCAGCCACATACACTAGAGGTGGCGGGTTCAAATCCAGCCCAGGCTTGCACAACAACAATGGCAACTGCAAACAAAAAATAGCTGGGCAGGGGGGCGGCACCTGTGGCTCAAAGGAAAAGGGCGCTGGCCCCATATACTGGAGGTGCCAGGTTCAAACCCTGGCCAAAAGACCGAGAGAAAAAAAAAAAAGAAAATAGCTGGGCATTGTGGCAGGCGCGTATAGTCCCAGCTACTTGGGAGGCTGAGGAAAGAGAATTGCTAGAGCCCAAGAGTTTGAGGTTGCTGTGAGCTGTGCCACAGAACTCTACCCAGGGCAACATAGTGAGACTCTGTCTCAAAAAAAAAAAAAAAAGTCTAAAACAATTTCCAAATTGAAGAAGACTGCTGAATTTATTCTCCTCTGTCAGTCCTCCTCTTTATCCTGCATTGACAGAACTTCCCTGCCCAGACTTACCTCCTTTCCATTTCAGAAACACTCTTGTGTCCAGTAGAGGAGACTCTGCCTTGTTTTATCAACCACAGCCAAAGTTAGAATTTAAAGGTACAATTAACTAATTCCATGATCCTTTTCTGGACCCTATGGGATTTGCTAGAGAATTTGAATTGAACAGTCAAGCACATAACTCCAGATTATCCGATTTATAACAACTGGTTCATATGTTGGTTTTAGAAAGTAAAGCCAAAGATTGGATGACAAAGGCAAATTGGGGAAATCTTTTAGAAGACTTCCATTGAGAGAGGATACCCGAGAAGGGTGAGGTCTGGGAGAACAGGTCTTCTCAAGGAGACCACAAGGATACACTTGCAGGGTCCTCTCCATGGTGCAGCCCTTAGGAATTTGTAAACCTAACTTCCTGGAACTTGGAAATTTCCAAGTTCTGTGAAATACTGTAGTTTTGTAGGGGCTGGACTAGCATCTCCCACTTGCTTCAAACTGGCCAATAAGAAGGGTACCTGTGGGGTGGAACTTTTTGACTGTTGATAAAAAGGGAAAGACCAAGCCCGTCGGGGAGCGTGGCCATTTGGAATTCTGTGCCGTAAGCTCCCGGCTGGTAAATAAAGCCCTTCCTCTTATAAACGTGGTGTTTGGGTGCTCTTTCCGTTGGGCCTCATCTTCCTGCAACATTTTTGGTTCCCTGACCAGGAAGCGAGATCACCCTTGGAGAGAACATACACCTGGTAGTTGCTGCCAATCCTCTGGACACCCATGCGGGGGGGGGGGCCCTGATCGGCCTGGGCGACGTGAACCACTGAGCACGCCAGGGAGGCAATTTGGTCTCCCTGTGTGGATGCCTCGGCTGGGCTGAGAAAGGACCCCGTCGGAGGGTCTTCAAGGAGTCAAATGCTGGGAGGAACTGGCATGCAGGAACAGGTACCTACACAGGGAGACGTGTAGGCACGTCTAAGGCAAGATATGATTGATCTGGGGATCCCATGATAGTTTTAGTGGAAGAAGGAGCCTGATCATCTCCTTGGGCATTAGATCACTGGCAGGTCTGTTGAGAGGTGTGTGAGAGTGTGTGGATGTGGTGTGAGTGAGAGAACGCTGAGGGTGGAATTGGACCTCCCCTCACAGGGCCTAGGGAAGTGTTGGTTTGCTTCCTATGGCTATCTGGCAGCTCTAGTGGGAAATCGAGGGCTGCCCAGGTTAAGAAATGGGTTGGAATTGTATGCATGTGAGTGCTTGGAGTATGACTGAGATGGGCAACAATAGGTGGGGTTCCCCCCCCATTCATGGGGTGAACGAATGTGTGAGTGTGCCCTTCTTCCCTGCTCCAGCTTTGCCCCCTGGCTATTCTGAGAGAAACTGGAAGTTCTAGGTTTTCAGATTTCTGTCTTTGGTGGCAGCCACGTGGCCATGTGGGTCTTGGGGGAAAATGAAAAGACATTAGAAATGATGTTGTAGTCTTGGCACCTGTGGCTCAACGGACTAAGGCGCCAGCCACGTTCACCTGAGCTGGCGGGTTCAAATCCAGCCCAGGCCCGCCAAACAATGACGGCTGCAACCAAAAAATGGCTGGGCGTTGAGGTGGGTGCCTGTAGTCCCAGCTACTTGGGAGGTGAAGGCAGGAGACTCGCTTGAGCCCCTGAATTGGAGGTTGCTGTGAGCTGTGATGCCACAGCACTCTACCCAGGGAGACAGCTTGAGGCTCTGTCTCAAAAAAAAAATTGACTGGCGAATCCATGTATACAAATTCTACTGTCCCATGATGTTTTAGTAACACACAGTGCCCCGCAGCAAACAAGGGCACATCTGCTAAGGGGATGTTCAGTGAATGCTGATGATTACACGTTTGCACATGATGGTTAGAAGGTGCTTCCAGGGGAGGCGCCTATGGCTCATCGAGTAGGGCGCCGGCCCCAAATACTGAAGGTGGCGGGTTCAAACCCGGCCTCAGCCATACTGCAAAACAGAAAAATAGCCGGGCGTTGTGGCGGGCTCCTGTAGTCCCAGCTACCCGGGAGACTGAGGCAGGAGAATCGCCTAAGCCCAGGAGTTGAGGTTGCTGTGAGCTGTGTGACACCACGGCACTCTACCGAGGGCGATAGAGTGAGACTCTGTCTCTACAAAAAAAAATAAAAAAGAAGGTGCTTCCAGGATTAGTTGGAACCTTCAAGGAGATAGTACACGCAGGAAATTAAAAGTCATCCAACTGTACTGTGGGGTCTTTAGCTGGGAACAATCGGGCTCAGGCACCAGGGAGAAGCTGGGTAGTGAGGTCAATGGCAGAGGGCAGGGTCAGAATTGGGATGGAGGTAATGAGATCGTGAAGAGAAGCAGGCAGGGGGACATTCCAGAAGTCCTCTCCTGAGCAAAGACGCTAACTGTAGCTGAAATCCTGGGCTCCCCCATGCTCAGGAGAGCGGGGCCCAATTGTTAGAGGCGGCGGCAACTTTGGTCTCTGCCTCTTCGGGTTCATTGAGAAACTATGCCCAACCAGCTGACCAAGGCTGACCGTCCAGCTCTGTGTGGCTCTGATCATATTTCAGCCAAGTGTCACGTACCACATGCTGGCAGGACGCAACAAGGCCAGGACAGTGGGATCCATACCCAGATGGGTCTCCCTTGCAAGGCCCTCTACTTACTATATCCTCTGCCTGGCGTCTATGGGCAGATGTAAGAGAAAGAGACTTTCCTATAATCAATCTCCACATGAAAGAATAGACTTTCCTATAATCAATCTCCTCATGAAAGAACAGGCTAACGAGGGAGTTTGAGAACTGGGGGTGCAGTTGCTGGAGGGGGTGGTGCTCAGGTGCACGTGGGCCCTTACCTGCTTCTCCAGCTGTGCTTCCAGCTGGCTGATGAGCTCATCTTTGCCCTGCATGGCTTTCAGCAATGCTTGGTATCTCCGGTGCAGGCTGCCTGCTGAGTCCACACTCTGCAGGTTGGACAGTTTTACCTTCTCTTCCATGACACCCACCTGAAAAGTACCAATGATCTCATGTGGTATGTGCAGTGGCCACTGATGTAGGACGGGACATCTGAAGCCCCAGCCTGTGACTCCCAGCCAGAGCCCCTACCCAGGGCTGTATGGGCCAATTAAATGAACATTTATAAATCCCTTATCTGGGACTAGGCACCTGTAGCTCAAGCAGCTAGGGCGCCAGCCACATACACCGGAGCTGGCAGGTTCGAATCTAGCCTGGGCCTGCCAAACAGCAATGACAAGTACAACTAAAAAATAGCCGGGTGTCGTGGCGGGTGCCTGTAGTCCCAGCTACTTGGGAGGCTGAAGCAAGCACTCTATCCAGGGCAACAGCTTGAGACTCTGTCTCAAAAAAAAAAAAAAAAATCCCTTATCTGGGCAAAATAAGGAACTAACAAGGAAGAAACTCAGTTTGGTTACTCTGACAAAACCAGCTGGGTCTTGAGCAATCTACCTCTGGGATCCCCAGTGGAGATGAGCTGGGCAGGACAAATGGCCTAGGAGATGTCCTGAGGCAGCACAGCCCCAGCCCTGCCGCACAGGAGTATTTACTGCTCCCTGGATTTCCATGCACTTCCTTCTCACTGTCTCCCAAGATGGGGCCATGCAGTTGATCCAATCAACAGGCTCTGGGTGGGAATGGTACATCATTTCTGGGCTAAAGTATTTAAAAGATGGTACATAGTTTCTAGCTCACTTTCCCTGCCACAGCAACCAAAACTGTGTGCTCTAGATTGGGGGGTGGGGGGGCATCCTTTACCCTGGACCCCTGAGTGGCTATGGAAACAGAATTGCTGCTAAGCCTCAATGAATAGGTACGATGAGTGAGAACCACTGTGATAAACCACTGGGGTTTCAGACTTAATGTGCCACAGCAGCACGGCCTAGCCTACTTGGACTAATACGCCCACTCACTGCACTGACCCTGACCCAAAGAATCCTCCATTCCCACAGAAAAGTCCACCACATTCATTTGTTCAGATCCAACACATGATGTTGGTTTTTCTTGTCCCTGTAAGGAGCTCATCAGTGTGATTAGTCTGTTCATGTGTCCATGGAAGGGCCAGGAAAGCCAATGGTCATCTCCCCAGCATACTCCCACAGTCCCCTCCCCTGGTTGTTACCTGGGTCTCAGCATTCTCTGCTCTCTGCTCTGCCTCCAGCAGCCTCTGCTCCAGCTCCTGCATCTGTACAACCAGAGGAAGGGGCGATGGAGGTGCCACCCCCCCCCCGCGAGCCAGCTGTGCACAATGCACACAGGCTAGGCTTCCACTGTCTGCCTCAAGTGGCTCAAGGGAGCTGGGTAAAGATTTCCATGACAACTCTCAACTCCCTGGTCCTGAGTCTACCTACGGGGGCAGGTGAAGAGCCAGTGGCTGCCGTCCTCTCCTGAGGGAGGGTGTGGCTCCTCACTCAGCCGCACGGTGTCTGCAGAGGGAGCAGTACCACCGTCTTTCTTCCTGAGCATTCCCTCCTCTCCCCAGGAGCCCTCCCTCTCAGCACTGGGTGGTGGGCAGGGCCATGCTGCCACCCCATGGGGACCCACTTCATGTTCTCAGTCCAGCGTGTTCCTCCCCACCCACAGCGTCTCACTGGGGAGACAAATACCTCTTCACCCACTGTTACGGACATTCCTGCTGGCAAGGGCATTCATGAGTATTACCTAATTTAATTTCTTTAATCTTTCTTTTTTTTTGAGTGTTTTACTTGGTCACCCTCGGTAGAGTGCCATGGCATCTTTAGCTCACAGCAACCTCAAATTCCTGGACTCAAGTGATGGTACTGCCTCAGCCTCCCAAGTAGCTGGGACTACAGGTGCCCACCACAACACCCGGCCAATTTTTGGTTGCAGCCGTCGTTGTTGTTTGGTGGGCCCGGGCTGGATTTGAACCCGCCGGCGCCTTAGCCCGTTGAGCCACAGGAGCCAAGCCTAGCATAGCATAAATCAATATTATGGCTATAAGGGCTGGTTGCCCAGAGCAAAAAGAATCCTACTTGGGGTGGGCCCCCAGTAACTAAATGATACTAAATAGCCTTGCCCTTCAACCCCAGGTATGATTAGGCCAACCAGATTCTAAAATCTGGCTGACATCAAGAGATCAGAGGCTGGCCGGATGTGGTGGCTCAGGCCTATAATCCTAGCACTCTGGGAGGCTGAGACTGGAGGATCACGTACGTGAGCTTAGGAGCTGGAAACCAGCCTGAGCAAAAGCCAGATTCTGTCTCTACTGAAAACAGAAAAATTGGCTCGGTGCCTGTGGCTCAACGGCCTAAGGCGCCAGCCACATACACCTGAGCTGGCAGGTTCGAATCCAGCCCGGGCCCACCAAACAATGACGGCTGCAACCAAAAAATGGCCAGGCGTTGTGGCAGGGGCCTGTAGTCCCAGCTACTTGGAAGGAAGAGGCAGGAGACTCGCTTGAGCTCAGGAATTGGAGGTTGCTGTGAGCTGTGATGCCACAGCACTCTACCCAGGGTGACAGCTTGAGGCTCTGTCTCAAAAAAAAAAAAAAAAGAAAGAAAGAAAATAGAAAAATTAGCCAGGCGTTGTGGCGGGTGCCTGTAGTCCCAGCCACTCAGGAGGCTGATGAAAGAGGATCACTTGAACCCAGGAGTTTCAAGCTGTTGTAAGCTATGATGATGCCATGGCACTCTACTCAGGGCTATAGAGTAAGACTCTGTCTCAAAAAAAAAAAAAAAAAGAGATCAGAGGCTGGAACCAGAGGGCTGGAGAAGGAACACAAACTTCACCAAGTCCTGGCTGCCGCACAGTCCTTCAGTCCCGTGAACTGCCCCAGGGTCCTTCTAATAAACTCCTTGTTTGCTTAAGCTAGCCATACAGAAACAATCTAACCAATGCAGTGACTGGGTGCATTTCCTTTTTCAAGGATAAAGTGAAGGCTGAGCACAGTGGCTCACGCCTATAATCCTAGCACTCTGGGATGCTGGGGCGGGTGGATCGCTTGAAGCCAAGACCTCCAGATCAGCCTCAGCAAGAGCAAGACCCTATGTCTACAAAAATTTAAAAAATTAGCCAGGTGTTGTGGCAGGCGCCAGTAGTCCCAGCTACTCAAGAGGTTGAGAGGCCCCAGGATCAGTCGAACCCAGAAGTTTGAGGTTGCAGTGAGCTATGATGACACTACTGCACTCAACCCTGGGAGACAGACCAAGACCATTTCTCAAAAAACAAAAAAAAATTGAGGGGAGGGGAGAGGACAGGATGGGTGGAGGGAGAGTAATGGGTGGGACCACACCTACGGTGCATCTTAGAAGGGTACAGGCGAAACTTACTAAACACAGAATATAAATGTCTGAACATGATAACTAAGAAAATGCCATGAAGGCTATGCTAACCAGTTTGATGAAAATATTTCAGATTGGCTCGGCGCCTGTGGCTCAACGGGCTAAGGCGCCAGCCATATACACCTGAGCTGGCGGGTTCGAATCCAGCCCGGGCCCACCAAACAACGACGGCTGCAACCAAAAAATGGCCGGGCGTTGTGGCGGGCGCCTGTAGTCCCAGCTACTTGGGAGGCGGAGGCAAGAGACTCGCTTGAGCCTAGAAGTTGGAGGTTGCTGTGAGGTGTGATGCCAGGCGCTCTCTCCAGGGTGACAGCTTGAGACTCTGTCTAAAAAAAAAAAAAAAAAAAAGAAAATATTTCAGATTGTATATGAGACCAGCACATTGTACCCCATGATTGCATTAATGTACACAGCTATGATTTAATTAAAAAAAATTGCAAGGTATAGTCATTGCTAATCAGAAGGCTGAGACAGGAGGCTAGCTTGAGCTCAGGAGTTCAAAGTTACAGTCAGCTATGGATAATGCCACTCCACTCTAGCCTGGAGGACACAGTGAGACCTTGTCTCAAAAAATAAATATATACATACATACAATGGAATGTTGAATGGGAAAGCCTTGGACTCTCAACAAGTTTCCTAGATTGATCTTCAGCTGTACCATTTAGATATAATAGCTGTAGCTCAGAAGAAGGCACAGGATTTCTCTGGGCATTTGTGACCTTCGGCAGCAATTGTCTGGTATTCTCTAATGCCGTCTGATGGAAAAATTTGTCTTGCTGCTTTGCAGATGGACAGCAAAGACAAAATGTCACTCTTACCTCCCAGTTGGGGATTTCCACTTGGGTCAAGAGTGGTGAGTGACACGGGTCAGAGGCAGAAATCACTGTTACTGACGACACAGTGAGCATTCTTCCCCTGAGGATGAGCTGTCCTTGTAAGGCAGGCTGCTACTGAGGCAGACGGAAA
Organism: Perodicticus potto; assembly: GCA_963574655.1. NCBI lineage: Eukaryota > Metazoa > Chordata > Mammalia > Primates > Lorisidae > Perodicticus > Perodicticus potto. Next base: position 19,388 of record CAUYRH010042737.1, on the reverse strand, counting down.
GGCAAGGCCCCCTTCGGAGCTGCGGTCTCTGTCACTGCCAGGCAGCCTTGTCACTGGACCCTCCCAGTCCTTCCATCTGCTTGGCAAGGACACTGCACACTCAAAGCAATGTGCGTTCATTCACTGTTACGAGGGAGTATTCTTTTTTACCTCTAAAACTAGTTTCTGAGCGTTGAAAACTCTTTGAACATCTTGAGCTTTTTTGTTGTTGAGACAGTCTTATTCTGTGCCCTGGCCTGTGAGCTATGAGTTTCCAACCTCAAACTCTTGGGCTCAAGCAATCCTCTTGCCTCAGCCTCCCACGTAGCTGGGACTACAGGCATCTGCCACAACGCCTGACTGTTTTTTGTTTTTTTTTTTTTTTTTAGTAGAGACAGGTCTCAGGCTTGCTCAGGCTGATCTCAAACTCCTGAGGTCAAGCAAGCCACCCACCTCAGCTTCCCACAGTGCTAGGATCACAGGCATGAGCCACCGTGTCCAGCCCCTTGAACTCTTTAAAAAAAGAGAAAAGTACCTCACTCACAGTATCTGTTACTGTGCCCCGGTAATTATCAACATTCTGCTGTCCTTGTTTGAAAAGAGTATTTCTCACATCATGTTTCCCTCTGTTTCTATGAAAACAAATATTTCTCTACTGCTGCTGGAATACTCCCAGGAGTATCCTATGCTGAAACGCCATTTTTCAAACTCTTCTTTTAACCCGCCATCAACAATTTTATGAGGATAGATCTTTCTTCTTCAAATCTGCTGAGTCACACTTGGAGTTGGGAGAAACTAAGGGTGGTCCACCCTTGATTTGGCTCAAGAGGGTTCCCTAGGACCATGTCATCAACTGTCCCTTTAGTGTGTGGGTCTGGGGTGACACGCCAGCCAAGGAGGTGTCAGGTTTAGATGGCACGTAAAACCTGGCTACAGCAACCTAATGAAATGCTCTTGGCACCAATCTGGTACTTAACTCCCGGGTCCGCGGCTCCTTGTAACACGCAGTGATGCTGTGAAATACCAGCCTCCCGGTGGCAGGAGCAGCGGGCACTCTCCTGCTCTCCCAGCATGGTCCTGCCACGCTGAGCAGCTGTCCCAGCCAAGAGCCACACCATCCTGGGTATCAGCTATCCCTTGAAATGCGTGTTTAACATTCTTAGCACGACTTTGCACCCATGGGAGAGAATGAGTCAGGTAAGAGCTGAGGCTAAGGAACCCAACTCCTCCACAGTGTGGCTTTAGATGAATTCCCTAAGCTGTCTGTGCCTCCATTTCCTCACCAGCAAAAAAAGAGAAATGGCATTACCCACCTCCTAGGGCTGTGACGATCACACGAGATGCCCCATACAAAGCACATGTGCATGACCTAGCACTTGGCAGTTCGTAGACATACGAGGTTGGACAATAAAGTTTGCAAACTCGTCCTAGAAAAAGTGTTTTGAGAGGTGGACTAGGAGCTGGTGTCTGTGCACAGCTTCTCAAAGGGAGTCCTGTGGCCCACGCTCGATTTAGTGGTGGGATACTCAGCAACAAAGCAGGGAGCACGTTTTCTAGGATGAGTTTGAGAACTTTTGTCTGACCTTATATGTAAGCTGCCTATTGTTTTTTTTCCTATAAAAGATGGCACGTAGGACCAGGAAGACCACTTTGTTGTTGTTTTTGTTGTTTTTTTTTAGTTTTTGGCCAGAGCCGAGTTTGAACCCGCCACCTCCGGTATATGGGGCTGGTGCCCTACTCCTTTGAGCCACAGGGGCAGCCCCTTTGTTTCTGTTTTTTAAATAGAGTCTCACTCTGTGCCCGAGGTAGAGTGCCATGGCGTCATAGCTCACAACCTCAGATTCTTGGGTTCAGGTGATCCTTTTGCCTCAGCCTCCTGAGCAGCTGAGACTACAGGCACCCACTGCAATGCCCACCCAGTATTTCTATTTTTGGTAGCGACATGGTCTTGCTTGTGGTCAGGCTAGTCTCAAACTACTGAGCTCAGGTGGTCACCTGCCTTGGCCTCCCAGGGTGCTAGGATTACAGGCGTGAGCCACCATCCTGGCCCAGGATAGGAGGACCAGTTTGCCTGCAACTGTCTGATATTCACCTGTTGTCCTAGCATAATTAGCAATACAGCCTCCTTTCACTTTCTCTATAGTGTCCTGGTTTAGATGATAGATTATGTTGTCATACTATTAAGGATTCACCTACAAAAAGAATGGTTTAAACCATAGATCACCAACTATTCATCTAAAAAGTATCCTGCTCACATCTATAATCTAAGCACTTTGGGATGCTAAGGTGGGAGGATTCTTGAGGCCAGGCGTTTGAGACCAGCCTGGGCAATACAGCAAGACCACATGTCTTAAAAAAAAAAAAAATTTTTTTTTTTTTTCTGAAACAGAGAGCTCACTATGCCACCCTCAGTAGAGTGCCGTGTTGTCACAGCTCACAGCAACCTCAAACTCTTGGGTTCAAGTGAACATCTTGCCTCAGCCTCCCAAGTAGCTGGGACTACATGCACTCGCCACAATGCCCAGCTATTTTTTTGTTGCAGTTGTCATTGTTGTTTAGCTGGCCTGGGCCAGGTTCAAACCCACCAGTGGCCAATGCCGTAACCACTGCGCTATGGACACCAAAAAAAAAATTTTTTTTTTAATTAGTCAGACATGGTGACACATGCCTGTAGTTCCAACTACTCAGGAGGCTGAGGCAGGAGGATTGCTTGAGCCCAGGAGTCTGAGGCTACAGTGAGCTATGATCACGTCATTGCACTATACTCCAGACAAAGTGACACAAAAGTGAGACCTTGTTTCTAAAAAAAAGTGGCCTATAAGTGTTGTAGGTTTTTAGCCTACACATATGTAGCTGAACATGGCCACTTGCTGTGTGTGTAGCACTGTCATAATCACTCTACTTGTCTTAATTCATTTAAATTTCATAATAATCCTACAAGGCAGGTACTATTAGTATCCCCATGATACAGACCAGGAAACTGAAACAGAGAGGTAAAGTAACTTTCCTGAGGTCACACAGCTGATAGGATTCAGAGCCAGGTTTCAAAGTCAGGTGAACTGGCTCCAGAATCCATTGTTACCCACCATGCTCACATCTAAATCTCATATGTCATACAAAATTCCCAAGTCCAGAGCAGTGCTTGTGGCTCAAAGGAGTAGGGCACTGGCCCCATATGCCAGAGTTGGTGGGTTCAAACCCAGCCCCAGCCAAAAACTGCAAAGAAAAAAAGAAAACCCAAGTCCACATAAATCTCAATTTCCAGCTTCTCTCAAAAAGTCAGATCTGGCCACTCTAGGGTTACGTTTCTGTATGGCAATAAAAGTGGCTTCAGCTGGTCTCCTCCAGTTCTCCCAGAACCTACCTCACTCTCCTCACCATCTCACTTATCTAAGTTACCTGTAAACATCTGAGTTTGGGAACCCAAGGTTAGTTATTAAATGTTATAACCATTTAACAACTCTGTTGTAATCAAAGACAACAGTTTTCAACTTTTTTTTAAACAGCAAACCTTTCATCCAATTGAAACCAAATGCTTATTCCCATAAGCATAATCTATCATCTAAACCAAGACACTATAGAGAAAGTGAAAGGAGGCTGTATTGCTAATTATGCTAGGACAACAGGTGAATATCAGACAGTTGCAGGCAAACTGGTCCTCCTATCCTGGGCCAGGCGTGGTGGCTCACGCCTGTAATCCTAGCACCCTGGGAGGCCAAGGCAGGTGACCACCATGAGAGTGGAGGGGGACAATAAAGGGCTCTAAGTAAGGACTTTCTGTGGTCTCCACCACCCCCCATAGCCCCAGAACCTCCTCTGAGCCCTGTGGACCTCAAGGCACTCACTGGAAAGACAGCTGAATGGGGCCAGAAGTGAGGCCACAGCAGAGATTAGTGGCAGATCTCAGACTTCCAAGGACATAAGAATCACACATGGACCTTGTCACCATGCAGATTCCTAGGCCTTACCCACAAGTTTTTTATTTAACAAGTCTCAGGCATGGAGCAGGTAGTGCTTAAAAAGAAAATCCCAGGTGGTTCTGAGAAAGATGATCCACAGAGCACACTCTGAAAAACACTACCCTGGCCACAGGGCCCAAAACAAGGCTGAGTCCCTTCAGGGAGGTAGCAACATCAGCATCTCTTCCCATGCAGCTTTACAGAAGTACAAAGGTATCAATGCTGTGGTTCCTAAGAAATAATACAGTGGGCAAAAGAATAGCCTTATACAAACAGGGGCCTAGAAAAACAATTAAAAAAAAAAACTCTCTCTTGTCTCAGTGCCTATAGCTCAGGGGCTAGGGTGCCAGCCACATACACAGGAGCTGGCAGGTTCAAATCCAGCCCGGGCCTGCCAAACAACTATGACAACTACAACCAAAAAACAGCCAGGTGTTGTGGTGGACGCCTGTAGTCCCAGCTACTTGGGAGGCTGAGGCAAGAGAATCTCTTAAGCCTAAGAGTTGGAGGTTGCTGTGAGCTGTGACGCCACTTCACTCTATGGAGAGCGACACAGTGAACCGTCTCAAAGAAAAAAACTATACACACACACACATGCAGAGTGAAGAAATGTTCTAGAAGGCTTCTCCTCCCAAAGCAAATCATAATCTGTGAGCACAGAGACTTGCTAAGACCCACTCTGTGATGATTTTATGCAGATCCCCAACTAATCCTGACAGCCCTACATTCTCTTTTTATGGTACCTGGCCTTGCCACATATCATGAGGTATTTAAAGATACGTTTTTCTGGGTCTTGTGTTCTATCCGTATGTTGTAAAACTGGTATTTCAACTGAACTGCGGTCTCTGTATAATCCATGGTCTGAGAGGGGAGGAGCAAGATTCACTGTTTAAGGGGACTGAACTGACCCATTTATCCACCCCCCAAAATTCCTGAACTACAAATTTTCGGTATGTAATTATAAAGCTGAGTCACTATACTTCAAAACCTTGGTTGGTGAAGCTGGCAAGCGACTCTGGACGAGAGAAAGTACACACTGTTGCGTTAGAACTGGAAGAAGCTGCTTCGGTTAAGATATTTTTAAGCCACAAAGAGGAGCATCTTACTACATTATTTCTTCTTTTATTAATCCCCTCAAATCCCTCTTGGAAGCATTTAGGGAATAAATTTTAAAAAACCTTTGTATTCTAATATTGATGTCATGTACACATCACGGTAATTCCTACAAAGCTCTTCTGTAGATAGATGTTATACCCCCACTTTTCTGATGGGATACCTAAAAAACAGGTTTAACAAGAATAAAAACTCCAAGGAAAATTCACATTTTAATACCCATTTACCTGGCCTCTCAGAACGGTGTCAATTTTTATTTATTTATTTAAAGGGTCTTACTTTGTTGCCCTTGGTAGAGTGCATGGCATCATAGCTCACAGCAACCTCAGTCTCTTGGGCTCAAGTGATCCTCTTGCCTCCCCCTTCTGAGTACCTGGGATACAGGCACCTGCCACAATGCTGAGAAACCCCAGGTATTTTTAGAAACGGAGTCTTCCTCTTGCTCGGGCTGATCTCAAGCAATCCACCTGTCTCGACCTCCCAGACTATTAGGATTACAGGCAGGAGCCACTGCACCGGCCTCAGTATCAATTTTTAAATTAATCTGAATAGCCTTTGTGACTTTGCCAAGACAGACAGCTGGGGAAAATGGCACCCAGTGAACAGAGCAAGAAGTGAATTCTGAATCATTAGCCACACCTTCAGAGTCCTCAGCCAGACAGAAAGGGAACCCAGGGCTAATCTGGGTCCAGAATGGGGCAGCCCTGGCAATCCGAGCGACCCCGCCAACAGCACGCCACCCGAGAGGTGTGGCTCAGGCAAAGTCCAGACTGCCTCAGCTTCTCGCCCTTCATCTGGCTCCCTCTCCCTTAGGTGAAAGATTATCTAACAGCCTTGACATTTTGGTTTTTTAAAAAAAGATTTCTTTCTAGCACAGATTATTCCATGCCTAGAATGACAATTCTGTAATAGGGCGTCAGGTGTGAGTGGGCTGTGCACAGAGGAAGGAGGAAGGGCATTCTTCCAAACCTCAGCAGCCAGTGGGCAGCTCTGATCCCAGGCCGAGATGGTCCCCTGGGAAGCACCCAGGCTTTGCTGAGTCTGCAGGACAGCTGGCAGTGAGCAAGCATCCAGGCCATGCAATCCCCCTGGGCCAGCTATGCGGAGTGGTAGAGGTGCAGGCAGGTCAGAGGAGCAGGCAGATGGCTGATACAACTCCCTGTTACCGATGCAGAACATGATTGCTAGGCCTGCAGGAGCTCTCCTGAGAAACCCCAGGTATCTCTCCCTGGGATCTAAAACTTACCTTGGCTCTACTGAAGGAAATCTTTGGTGAATTGCTGGACCTGTCTTACAGGTTTGGGGATGACTGGAGGGGACAGGCGCAACCCCAACATTGAGCAATGCTATGTTTATGGCCTTAAGGTTTCCTGCCAAGAGGTCCAGTGTCAGGCTAATGTCCCAGCCCTGAAGTCTTCCACCTCATGGTCCCCAGTCCAGATTTATTCTTCTCTTCCCTCCCACACACCCAGTCTTTCCTGTCCTGTATTTTACCCTTCCCTTTTTGCCCCTGTCACACCTTGAGCCCCCAGCATTTCTAAGTGAGGGCATTCTGGTTACATAATAATCAAAGACAGCCTTGAATACAAGAAGAGGTTAGTGTTATAAAAGATCAGCTTCCCTAGACCCAAAAGCTGTAGGGATAGAAGGTATTTGTTTATAACATGTTTAAAGTTTTTCAGTTGACTCCTGAGGAATAAGGCAGAAAGCACATTAAACCTTTCTTATCGTGAACTATTTTAACAAACAGAAACATCTATTTGTCTAAAACATTGTACACTGGGGAAAGAGGGAGGGTGTTCTTCCCCAATGCACAATATTTTAGACAAACAATCATTTTTATTTTTTTTTTTGAGACAGAGCCTCAAGCTGTCACCCTGGATAGAGTGCTGTGGCATCACAGCTCACAGCAACCTCCAATTCCTGGGCTCAAGCGAGCCTCTTGCCTCCGCCTCCCAAGTAGCTCCCGGCCGCAACAACGCCCGGCCATCTTTTGGCTGCAGCTGTCACTGTTCTTTGGCAGGCCCAGGCTGGATACGAACCCGCCAGCTCAGGTGTACATGGCTGACGCCCCAGCCTGTTGAGCCACAGGCGCCAAGCCGACAAACAATAATTTTTTTAAATGTGTATCCACCATTCACCTTTGTCAAACCTTAATTCTTGTCACATCTGCGTCTGACGTTTCTCTTTAAGAAAAGAACCACGACTGGCTGGGCAAGGTGGCTCATACCTGCTGGAATCACAGCACTCTGGGAGGACAAGGCGGGAAGATCACTTGAGGCCAGGAATTGGAGACCAGTTTGAACAACATAGCAAGACCCTGTCTCTACAAAACACTAGAAAACGTAATCAGATGTGGTGGTGTGTGCCTGGTCCCAGGTACTTGGGAGCCTGAGGCCAGGGGATTGATTGAGCTCAGGAGTTTGGGGTTGCTGTGAGCTATGATGACACCATAGCCTGGGGGACAAGGCGAGACTCTGTCACAAAACACACACACACACACACACACACACACACAAAAGAAATGGACCGTGACAGATACAGTTGAAGTTCCGTGTACTTTGCCCCCATTTTACTCCTCTCCCTCTGGTATTTGCCCTAGACTTAGTTATGCTTATAATTTTATCTCACTTGCATTTGGTTTGGTAAAAAATACCTAGGGTTACATATTCTTATGGCAACAAGTGGCTTTGGCCCATCCTCTTATGTTCCCCCAAACCCACCTGGTTCTCTTCACTCTCACTTATCTAAGTTACCTGTAAACACCTGAGTCTGTAACCTCCATGTTAGGTATTAAACAGTTCTAAGAGTTGTAAGCAAAGACAATGTTTTCCAACTTTTTTTTTTTGTAGAGACAGAATCTCACTTTATCACCCTTGGTAGAGTGCCGTGGTGTTACACAGCTCACAGTAACCTCCAACTCCTGGGCTTAAGCAATTCTCTTGCCTCAGCCTCCCGAGTAGCTGGGACTACAGGAGCCTGCCACAGTGCCCGGCTATTTTTCTGTTTTGCAGTTTGGCCCAAGCCGGGTTTGAACCCGCCACCTTCAGTATATGGGGCCGGCGCCCTACTCGATGAGCCACAGGCACCGCCTAGTTTTCCAATTTTTTTTAAGCAGATTTCTTTGTTCAACTAAAATCATGTTTATTCTCAAATATATCAAACCCCTAAACAAAAGATAGTAATAAACTTAACAGATAATACTGTTTGTGCAGGGTTTGCAGATTTACAATATAAACTGTATTATACTGTAAGGAGGTTTTTGCTCAATGTTGGGTTTGGAGATACCAGAAAAAACTGTATTAAAATTGTAATATTCAGGTTCGGTGCCTGTAGCTCAAGTGGCTAGGGTACCACCCACATACACCGGAGCTGGCAGGTTCGAATCCGTGGGCCTGCCAAACAGCAGTGATAACTGCAACCAAAAAAAAAAAAAAACCAGCCGGGGGTTGTGGTGGGCTCCTATAGTCCCAGCTACTTTGCAGGCTGAGGCAAGAGAATCGCTTAAGCCCAGGAGCTAGAGGTTGCTGTGAGCTGCGATGGCACTCTACCCAAGGCGACAGCTTGGGATTCTGTCTCGGAAAAAAAAAAAAAAATTGTAATGTTCAATATATACAATAACAAAACATGAATACAGGTCATGTTTGAGCACCTTTTATGATTGCAGAAGTCAAACGTTACTTGAGTAATTTAGTACAGTTTTCTTTCTCAAAAAGCGTACACATCCTCTGCATATTCTATTTGTTATTCTTCCTATGCTAGACCAACGGTCCACAACCTTTTTGACAGCAATGACCAGGGAAGACATGGCTTCATGGAAGATAATTTTCCCACAGAAGATTGGGGAGATGGTTTTGGGAAGAGTCAAGCACATTACATTTCCACCTCAGACCATCAGATGTCTATACTTAAAACTGCTGGTTATTTCCCAGTACCTGTTCTCTCCTTTCTTACATAAACAGAATGGTTATTCAGAATAAAGACTACATTTCCCTACCTACATTTTACAATCCATGGTGTAACTATGTGAATAAGATTTGGCCAAGGCTCAGCACCTATAGCTCAGTGATTAGGGCACCGGCCACATACACCAGGGTTGGTGGCTTCCAACCCAGCCTGGGCCTGCCAAACAACAATGACAACTGCACCAACAAAAAAAGTAGCCAGGCATTGTGGCGGGCGCCTGTACTCCCAGCTACTTGGGAGGCTGAGGCAAGAGAATCACTTAAGCCCAAGAGTTTGAGGTTGCTGTGAGCTGTGATGCCACAACACTCTACCAAAGGTCGATATAATGAGACTCCGTCTCAAAAAAAAAAAAGATTTGGCCAATGGAATACAAGCAGAAAGAATATATGCAAGTTCTGGGTCACAGACACCCAGAGAAGGGGCTGGAATATGGATATCAAGTGAACCATCTTCAAACACGAGAGAACATCATTGTAGAGCTGCACTGCTCATGCCTGGAATGTTACGTGAGAGAGAGACATCAGTCTGGCTTAAGCCATTATTATTTTGGATTATTTTTTCCAGCAGCCAAATTATTACCCCGCTAATACAGTAGGCACAAGGTTTTGTTTTGTTTTGTTTTGGTTTTGTCTTTCTTTTTTTCTAGGCACAGGGTTTTTAAAATTTTATCCTGTTCAGATTCATTCTGCTTTCGAATCTGAAGTTTCACATCTTTTATCAGGTTTGGAAACTTTTCAGCCATTATCTCTTCAAGTAAAGCCTCTCCTTCATTCTTCCCTCCACTTCTGGAATCTTACTTGGTGAATATAGACGGATCATTAGGTGGACGTAGCACCCGTGTCTCAACCTCTGTGTCTTTATTTCTCTGGGCTGCATTCCGAATGATTTCTGTAGATTGACCTTGCTGTTCATTAAGTCTGTCATTGGTAGCGTCTAATCTGATGTCTAATCCATCTATTGAAAATTTAATTTCAATGAAAACTTTCACTTCAGAAGGTTTTTTGGAGACAGAGTCTCACTCCAGTGTCCAGGTTTGAGCACCATGCCATCAGTCTAGCTCACAGCAACCTCAAACTCCTGGGCTCAAGTGATCCTCCTGTCTTAGCATCCCAAGTAGCTAGAACTACAGGCCACAATGCCCAGCTAATTTTTCTATTTTTAGTAGAAACAGGATCTTACTCTTGCTCAGGCTGGTCTTGAACTCCTGACCTCAAGGGATCCTCCCACCTTGGCCTCCAAGAGTGCTCCAAGGATTACAGGTGTGAGCCACCATGCCTGGTCCACTTGAGAAGTTTTTTGTTTTTTTTTTTGGTAGAGACCCAGTCTCACTTTATCACCCTCAGTAGAGTGCCGTGGCATCACACAGCTCACAGCAACCTCCAACTCCTGGCCTTAGGCGATTCTGTTGCCTCCGCCTCCCAAGTAGCTGGGACTACAGGCGCCCGCCACAACGCCCGGCTATTTTTCTGTTTTTGCAGTTTGGCCGAGGCCGGGTTTGAACCCACCACCTTCTGTATTTGGGGCTAACGCCCTACTCGATGAGCCACAGGCACCACCCACTTGAGAAGTTTTATTTGGTTTTCAAGATGACCTAATCTTTATAGTTAATATTTTGTTGTCTCATGTTTTTAATTTCTTCCTTTTTTTTAAAGAGACTGAGTCTCATTCTGTTGCCTAGGCTATAATACAGTGATACAATCAAAGCTCACAACAACCTCAAACTCCTAAGCTCAAGTGATCCTCCTACCTCAGACTACCAAAAAGCTGGGACTAGAGGCACGCACCACTATGCCCAACTAATTTTTAAATTTTTTGTAGAGAGAGGGTCTTGCTATGTTGTCTTGAATTCCTGGCCTCAAACTGATCCTCTCCCGTCTTGGCTTCTCAAAGTGCTGGAATTACAGGAATGAGCCATTATACCTGGCCTCATGCTTTCAATTTCTTTGTTCAAAAATCCTCATCAAAAAAAAATAATAATAATCCTCAGCAACAGTTCTATTATTAGAAATTCCTGGCTCAGCACCTGTGGCTCAACGGGCTAAGGCGCCAGCCACGTACACCTAAGCTGGCGGGTTCGAATCCAGCCCGGGCCCGCCAAACAACAATGACGGCTGCAACCAAAAAAAAAAAAAAAGAAAGAAAAGAAAAATATGGCCGGGCGCTGTGGTGGGCGCCTATAGTCCCAGCTGCTTGGGAGGCGGAGGCAGGAGACTCGCTCAAGCCCAGGAATTGGAGGTTGCTGTGAGCTGTGATGCCACAGCCTCTAGCCAGGGTGACAGCTTGAGGCTCTGTCTCAAAGAAAAAAAAAAAAAAAAGAAATTCCTGGAGGTCTACTCCAATTGTTTGTGTGTATGTAGACTCTCATTCACTATGGATTATTTCCTCAAATATTTAGTCATTTTGGATTACATACATGTTTCCTCTCCATTAGGCTTTTTTCCCTGTGGACATTCTGTGTGATGTGGGTTGAGGTCTTGTTTCCTCAAAGGTTTTGCATCTCTTTCTTTAAGGTTCCCCAGGGGTATCAGTGGCCAAGAACTTAGGCTTCTTCATGAACCACACAGGACCTGTAAACCCTAATGTTAAACAACTATTATTCTCTGGTCCTCAAGGAAGACCTTTCTCTTTCTGTACAAACTAAGTCTGAGCAGCTTCTGTCATCTCCCCATGCTGATGGATGATTTTCTTTTTCTTATTTACCTTTTTATTTAACAGTCCTGATTTTATGGTGAAGTCGTTTCAGCTCTGACTTCTAACTGGCTAGACAGCATCTCTGTCTCCACTGATGTTAAAATTCAAACCTCAAACCTTAAGTTACTGTAGGGAGGCCAGCCACCCCCGTCCCAGCTGTTAGAGTTGAGTACCACTTCATCTTTTCTCTTACTTTTTCTGCTCTGCATTTAGATAATCTAAATATTTAATCCTGTTCCATAGCAAGGTTTTTTAAAGGTTGTTTTGTTGTCTGTATTACTAGAAACAGAAGTCTCTTCCCTCTGAGTCAGACCTCTTGGCTGACTCCATCCCTACTTATTCTAACCTTCTCTCACACCCCTCTGCCAATACCATAGCCTTAGGCAAGGCCCTTAAACTTTATAGAGTGAAAACCATTTCCTGGGAACTTGTTAAACACACCTATTATTAACAATATCCTAGGAGACTAGATCCAGAGGACTAGGTGGGGCCCAGGAATATACACACTTAACAAGCACTCCAGGGGGGTTCTAGCAAAATGGTGAGAGGCCGAGGTGGGTGGATTGCTTCAGTTGAGGAGTTAGAGACCAGCCTGAGCAAGAGTGAGACCCATCTCTTCTAAAAATGGAAAAACTAGTCAGACATCGTGGTGGATGCCTGTAGTCTCAGTTACTAGGGAGGCTGAGGCAAGAGGATCATGTACCCAAGAGTTTGAGGTTACTGTGAGCTACAATGACTCCACAATACTCTACCCAGGGCCACAGAGTGAGTCTGTCTCAAAATAAAAAAATAAAAATGAAAAAATGGTGTTGATCACTCTTTGAGGATTGTCTAAGGCCTGTACCCTTTCCTGATGTGGCTGAATTCTTCTTTATCTATTGACAGTACCTCGCAGGAACCCCGTACATTTCTGTTTTGCAAAGGAGACGGCAATGCCAACAGACTCAAGGTTCAAGAGTTCTAGTCCAGGCTAGTCTAGGACCACTCCCCACAGCCATGACCACATCACTGACTTGTTTTTCTGGACTCCGGGTTGTAGAGCTATCAATAAAACAGGACATTTATTCAGGCTTTACTGATCAAAACTTTGATATTTCTTGGAGATGGGTGAGCTGAGTTTTACTTTTGACCTATGTAAGGAGGATCTGCTAAATAATTAGATACTATGAACATAACTATAGGGAACTCTTCAGATGGGTCATGCTCAAAATGTCTTTGAAAGTCAGTTGTTTCAAATATATCTTCCCATAGAAACATGATGAAAGGTGGTCGGTTTCGCAGACCAGCACACCCAAGACTGTAAAGAAAATAATAGTTCCCATTTAGGACCCACTCTGTGCCAGGACCTTTACATATATGACTGGTCTCATTCTCAAAATAACTCTGAGAGGTAGGCAATTATGTCCTGGCCTTACAATGGAAGGGATTTCCCAGGATGACAGAGCTAGTAAGTGGCATAACCAGGGTCTAGCTCCAAAGCTTGTGTCCTTGTCACCAGAAAACCAGGCTGCCTTCTGTAGCTCATATGCTTAATAAAGGGTGAACAGAAGGCGGAGATTTTTACTTTTTTCTCCGAAAACATCATCCTTCCCTACCTTGAGGAAGAAATGTTAAGGGAGTGATAGAATCTCTCCACCGGCTCAAGAGGTGGGGCAGAACCATGCTGATGGGCACCATTTCCTGGTGTGCCACATGAGGAAGCAAAAAGAATGCAAGGTGACAGCTTTGTCAATTGCTCAGTTTGGTCTCAAAACAAAACTACCTCGGTTTTCACTTTGCCCACGTTGCAAAGCATCTCATGGAAAGTTTAGACCTGGGTTGTGAGGAGGGGCAGCTCCCTCAGCTCTGGGACTCACCTTGTCAGCCAGCAGCTCCCTTATCTTACTGGCCTGGAGGCGGAACCGGAAAAGCTGCGTTTCCAGGGCCAGGCAGCGTTTCTGCCAGTCTACACTGGCCCGCGTCTCCACCTTGACTTCTGCCATGATGGAATTAACTTCTGGATATTCCAGAGAACCCTAAGAACCAGCACAGACAGAGGAAAACGTAAGAGTGTAAGGAGGAGCTAGGTACAGAGAGGAGGAGGAGGAGACCAAAGCTGGGCAGAGAAAACAGGGTTGGGAAGGGAGTCAGCCCTGCTTCCTCGGCCCCATCCCGGCCTTGCTCAGCTCTGTGTCCGGCTCTGTCCTAAGTTGGCTAAACAGCCTCGGGAAACCAGGAAACCTGAGAAACCTCATGGAGGACCTAGTCTGGCTTTGACAGAAGTGAAAAGTAGGGCTCTTTTGTTTTTCATTCACTTATCCATTTCACAAATATTTATCCATTCAACAACCAGTGTGTGCCAGACATTGTTCTAGACACCGAAGATGCAGAAGTAAACAAGGGGTCCTCTGTCTTTGAGTTTTTCAAGGAACTCTTAGGAAAGTCTAATCACAAAATTGCAATGTAGTCATAATTGTCGACTGATATGTGGATACACAGGAACAGGGAAAGAAGACTGTCCTGGGGCGGGGGTATGTGTTTAGGGCAGGCTTAAAGTTGGCAACAGATCCATCCAAGGTCACATAGCAGAGGCAGAACCCTGGCTCCCAGTTTATTTCTTATTCTACTCCACCTATATAGATGTTAGGTGAGAAGAAAACAGAAGGAAAATAAAATGCTTTGAATTTCCTTGACAATTTTCTATTTAGTTGGGGCTCTGCCAATCGTTGTCACTGAATCATCCTGCTTTGGAACGGATTCCTACCCTCTCCTCTCAAGTTATAAGATGCAAACCAGAAACTGCTAGTTTTTTTTTTTGTTTGTTTGTTTTTTTTTGCTGCCTCTAGAGAAAGCCACAAGTCTTCAGGAAAAAAAAAAAAAAAACTTGGTACAAATGCAGAACAAATCAAGTAGACACCTATCCCCAGCCAGGGAGATCTACCCAGATGCCTCCCGAATATATCTGAGAAAAGAAAAACGAGGTGGAGGACGAGAAAAGAAAAAGGAAGGATGCGTATAATGAGAGAGGAGATACAGGCAGACTGAGCAGAAGGAGAAAAGGCCCGGGACACGTCTATCATCAGGACTTTCTAAATCCCCCTTCTTCAAGCGTGTTATTAACGACACTCGGCAACAGGCACAAATGGGGCCTGTCCCAAACCATGATATGAGGCCACCTTAGTATTAGATTATTTTAAGGAATGACTGCTAATTTTTCGGTTAATTTTTTTTTTTTTATCGTTGGGGATTCATTGAGGGTACAAGAGACCAGGTTACACTGATTGCATTTGTAAGGTAAAGAGCCTCTTACAATCGTTTCTTGCCCCCAAAAGGTGTGGCACACACCAAGACCCCACCCCCTCGCTCCTTCCCTCTCTCTGCTCTTCCTTTTCCCACCCCTCCCTCCTTCTCTCTCTCTCTGCTCTCCCCTTCCTTGGTTTTTTTTTTTTTTTTGAGACACAGCCTCAAGCTGTCACCCTGGATAGAGTGCCGTGGCATCACAGCTCACAGCAACCTCCAACTCCTGGGCTCAAGTGAGTCTCCTGCCTCCGCCTCCCAAGTAGCTGGGACTGCAGGTGCCCGCCACAACGCCCGGCCATTTTTTGGTTGCAACCGTCATTGTTGCTTGGCGGCCCGGGCTGGATTCGAACCCACCAGCTCAGGTGTACGTGGCTGGCGCCTTAGCCCATTGAGCCACAGGTGCCGAGCCCCTTGGTTAATATTTTTAATACCATCTGTTATAGATAAATATGATTAATAGGTAAAATGATATGTTTTGCATTTGCTTTAAAATCTTCCTTTTAGAGGTAAGAAGTGGGGGAGACAAATGAAGTAAGATTTGTCAACATGTGGGTGATTTTTTTTTTTTTTTTGCAGTTTTTGGCTGGGGTCAGGTTTGAACCCATGACCTCTGGTATGTGGGGCTGGCACCCTACTCCTTGAGCCACAGGCACCACCCAAGAGAAAGAATTTTTAAACTAGAGTTCATCTAGTCATCCATTTATGTTTTTTTGTTTGTTTGTTTGTTTTTTTGAGACAGAGCCTCAAGCTGTCGCCCTAGGTACAGTACTGCGGCATCACAGCTAACAGCAACCTCCAATTCCTGTGCTCAAACGAGTCTCCTGCCTCCGCCTCCCAAGTAGCTGGGACTACAGGCGCCCGCCACAACACCCGGCTGTTTTTTGGTTGCAGCCGTCATTGTTGTTTGGCGGGCCCAGGCTGGATTTGAACCCACCAGCTCAGGTGTACGTGGCTGGCGCCTTAGTCTGTTGAGCCACAGGCGCCAAGCCAAAATGTGGGTAATTCTTAAAGATGGATATATTGGTCTCTCTACTTGAATATATGCCTGGAATTTTCCATAATAAAAATTTGTTGTTTTTTTAAATCCCCTTTTCCTTCCTCAGGAGCCACATGACCTCAGAAAACCCAGCCACTCCTGTACTGTTGCCAAATATCACCACAGTGCAAAGTAAGCCTCCCTTTGATGAATTCATCACCAATAGTGCTTCCCTCCTCACATGCGACTTTGACAAGCATCTTCCTCCCATTATCCATTGCAAACAGCTATCATTTATTGAGTTCTCATTGTGTGCCAGGCACGTGTGGTCTCGAATCGTCACGACAACCCCTCAGACCACAGGCAGCACTACTGTCTACACTTACCCTGGAGGACACTGAGGAACAGAGGTGCTAACTTAGGTAGTTGTACAAGCTCCTAAGTACTGGGGCTGGGATTCTAGTTCTAAAGCCCTTGTTCTTAGCCACTGCTCTTTACCCATCTAAAAAATGGAAAGAATTCTGATTTCACAAAGAGACAAGTAGACTGTTAAAGAGAGAAATATTTTTATAAAATCTTTCAAAAGCCCTAGCACTAGGGTGAACCTATATCCCACATTTTCCCAGCTATCCCGGGCTCAAATACTCTGACCTTATAATCTCCATAAACAATAACACTTACCACGTGTCCTTATTGTTTCATTTAAAAATTAGTGTCAGGCCAGGCATAGTAGCTCAAGCCTGTAATCCTAGCACTATGGGAGGTCAAGGCAGGTGGATTTCAAGACCAGCCTGAGCAAGAATGAAAACCCAGGCTCGGCGCCTGTGGCTCAACGGGCTAAGGCACCAGCCACGTACACCTGAGCTGGCAGGTTCAAATCCAGCCCGGGCCCGCCAAACAACAATAACAGCTGCAACCAAAAACAGCCGGGCGCTATGGCGGGCGCCTGTAGTCCCAGCTACTTGGGAGGTGGAGGCAGGAGACTCACTTAAGCCCAGGAATTGGAGGTTGCTGTGAGCTGTAATGCCACGGCACTCTATCCAGGGTGACAGCTTGAGGCTCTGTCTCAAAAAAAAGAAGAATGAAAACCCATCTCTACTAAAAATAGAAAATCTAGTTGGATATGGTGGCAGGTACTTGTAGTGCCAACTACTTGGGAGGCTCACAGCTCACTCTTGAGCCCAAGAGTTTGAGGTTACTGTGAGCTATGATGCCCAGGCATGCTAGCCTGGGCAACACAGTGAGAATCTGCCTCAAAAAAAAAAATGTCAGTAGACCTGTAGAGAAAGAACCAACAGTTAAACCACGGATGGGCCGGGATGTCGTGGAGTCTTCCGGTTCTGGCTCCTCAGAACACATGACCTCAGCCCTCCTCTCCCCATCATACAAACAATCCCAACATTGTGACCTCGCAGCAATCCCAAAAGACTGGGACCAACTGGAACGGGCAGGAAGACAAAAGACAAAAACAAAACATGACCTTCTCTGAGCTAAGATCACAGCTGAAAAGACAAAACAGAGCCCTGTAGGGCTCCCAGAGAAGGCCGGGAAGCTTCGTGTTTGATTTTCTTTGTCCTTTGAGGAGACTGTGCTTTTCCTTGTATAAATAGAAAAAAATGGCAGACCTGAGACTAGGACCTGGGAATCTTGAAACTGAGCCCAGGGCTAAGAAATAACAGTAAAATCACAAAAGTAAACCCAGAGGCAAGAGAAACTTAATCCTTTGTGTAGTTGAAACAGTTGGATTAATTTTAAATCCCTCCTACCAATTGCCAAAGGTTCTACTGAGATTCCATGGAGAGAGCAAAAACCCAAATTATCTAAATCTCCAGGGACTCTGGAAATAAAATGTCATTGGTGTCTGCTCCCCTTGACCTCTGAAATTATCCCTGAACTTTAGGAGCACACTCCCCAACCAAGCATCTCGATGACATCACAGTTCTAACCTGATCAAGTGGTCTGGTTAATCCTCTCCCTGCTTTGGGGGGTGCTGGCAAGTTCCTAAGGAAGCTGGGACTCGTGCTAGGCTTGCCTTGGCATGTGAAGAAAGCTAAGAGGTTTTGAAACAGATCAGGAGCAAGGTGCTTGCTGCCAAGGACAGAGGCTCTTCCGACAGAAGCAGGTGGTCGGAGCAACAGCTATAAAACAAGGGATATTAAGGGAAGATGCCAGTGAGTTGAACCTCACCTTCTCAGTCAGATGAGATACTTGTACCTTCTATAAAGATGCACCAGGATACCCAGAGACAAATACCTTACATTTGCAGAACAGTTCATAGCTTTTCAAGGCTCAGAGAAGTGAGGTACATGTTACTTCTCTCATTATCTCCAAGATGCAAGACAAGTGCAATTATTCACAATGAGCAAATGAGAACGCTCAGCACATCTAGCATGCTCTTGCTTGGAGACACAGAGCTAAGTAGTAACAGACAAGGGCCAAGAATCCTGCCCTCCCAACATCTACAACTATCTTCTTTCCATGCTGACACTTTCATTAATGGCAAAAATAAAAGGGAAAATGAGAGAGTGGAATGTGAGCTGGGAATGAAACTCAGCTCAACTGTTCTTTTCCTGTTCTATTCTGGAATGCTCTAACACATATAAGAAGTAAGGAGAGCCTGTAATCCTAGCACTCTGGGAGGCCGAGGCCAGTGGATTGCCTGAGCTCACAGGTTCGAGACCAGCCTGAGCCAGAGCGAGACCATGTCTCTAAAAACAGCTGGGCGGGGCGGCACCTGTGGCTCATCGAGTAGGGTGCCGGCCCCATATACCGAAGGTGGTGGGTTCAAACCCAGCCTTGGCCGAACTGCAAAAAAAAAAACCAGAAAAATAGCCGGATGTTGTGGTGGGCACCTGTAGTCCCAGCTACTCGGGAGGCTGAGGCAAGAGAATCGCCTAAGCCCAGGAGTTGGAGGTTGCTGTGAGCTGTGTGACGCCACGGCACTCTACCCAGGGCGATAAAGTAAGACTCTGTCTCTACAAAACAAAACAAAACAAAAACGGCCGGGCGTTGAGACAAGCACCTGTAGTTCCAGCTACTTGGGAGGCTGAGGCAAGAGAATCACTTAAGCGCAAGAGTTGGAGGTTGCTGTGAGCTGTGATGCCACAGCACTCTACCAAGGGCAACAAAGTGAGACTGTCTCAAAAAAAAAAAAAAAAGAAGAAGAAGAAGAAGAAGAAGAAGTAGTAGGGAGAATAGTACAATAAATCCCTATCCCCAAAACCCGGCCACAATGATCATCAACTCGTGGCCACTTGTGTGAAACCCACTTCTTTAAATTCCATTGCCCGGCATGCTAAACTGCTTGGCAGGTGAGCCACAATATAATTGCCATGGCTTTGATGCCTGCTTTGGAATTCCCCAAATCCTGCAACACCCCAGATTGAAGCCACAGTAGGGACATGACTCAGAGGCAGAGGAAGAGG
>CAUYRH010042736.1:0-11467 GCA_963574655.1 Perodicticus potto | reverse complement strand
GATGGGAAGTGCAAAGAGGAGAATATAGTGCATGAGAAGTATGAATCACTCTGGGGGGAGAGAGGCAGATTGTCGGTGTAGAGGGAACAAGGGCAGCCATAGGCCAGTGTGGGATAATGAAGGAGATGGCACTTTTTGTTTGACATTAGAGACCTTTGGGAAAGTTAAGACTCGGGAGTGATAATAACAGTGGTTTGGGATGTAAAACTTTGGGTTTGTTTTACTGGGTTCTTTATAACCTGGAACTTGCTATATGTGTCTCATTTTTATGTCATTTTGAGGAAACGGCAATCCACACTACCTGTATTAAGTATTTCTTCATTTGTAAAATGGAATAGTGACAGAGTGATAGTATGCAGCTTCTTGGATTGTTGGATTGCTGTGAGCATTAAACGAGAGGCCCAGAAGAAAGCACAGGGCACCCTGCTCATTACATAGGAAACACTCAAGAAACATTCAATTGGGAAAATCCCGGGCTAAGCTGTTTTCTAATTCCAATCTTACCCCATTCCCCAAACAATTGTTAATGAAGGTTCTGTTATTTGTGTCTCATTTCCATCAATGACATTTGAGACTAGCCAGTGAATATGTCCCTACCCATAGCCCCAAGTGCATTCAAGAACACCGGTATTCTGAAGTCCCCATTGTAGTTTCTGTTTACTGTACATCTGAGGGTTGGGGCATTTTCTTAGTGTAAAGACAAAGTGACTAATGTAGTAATGCTACTTTATTGTTTGGGTTTCAGGAATCCAAGTTTAAAGAAGATATCAAAAAAGCAGGTAAGGGCTCGGTGCCTGTAGTTCTGCAGCTTGGGCGCCGGCCACATACACCGGGACTGGCAGGTTTGAACCCTGCCTGGACCTGCCAAACAACATTGACAACTACAACAAAAAAATAGCCAGACATTGTGGTGGGCGCCTGTAGTCCCAGCTACTTGGGAGGCTGAGGCAAGAGGATAGCTTAAGCCCAAGAGTTGGAGGTTGCTGTGAGCTGTGATGCCATGGCACTCTACTGAGTGTGACGTAGTGAGACTCTGTATCCAAAAAAAACCAACCCAGGTAAGGTCTCAGTAGCGCTGACTCTGACATTCACCAGGCAGTTTTGCTTTTATTAAATCACTTGAGGGAGTCATCCCTCTGCTTGACTAACACGATGCAGGGTTAGTTCTGTGTGGAACTATTGTGGGCCTCATCATCTACCTTCTCTGAGCCTACTGGGCAGAGGGCGGAGACACGCACCCTCTTGAGCTCTTAGGTCTCAGGTCAGGAAGATGGAACAGCTCTCCAGGAGCTGGAATACGCCTTGCAATTGAGAGGAGGGCAAAGAAGTCCCTGGGAGCTGGTGACGAACTGGCCCATCATGCCACCTGATGTACTAAACACACAGCTAGTGTCTGTAGCTAAGCATCCTGTTATAAAGGGAGGACATGACCCAGGCTGCATGAGTTCAGAAGGGGAGATAAAGTGGTGCTTATGCCCAAATCTGAGGGGAAAGGAATTAGAAATAATGGATAAACACTATCCTTTAAAATGGAAGTTGTCTTATGACATGTAGTTTTCTGCAACTTTCTCTTTTGAAAACACCACTAGAATATGAGAGCTGTGTTTACTTTGGACAGGTCTTAGAGATTGTTTTCCTGTAATGCACATGTACAATTAAACTGCATATATACGTGGCTTCCTTAGGAAGGTCAAGAATCTGATGTGATAGGAATTTTTTGTCTCTTTAGAACAATTCTTGCTTTCCACCCTTTAGATTTGGAATTGGCCTGCCCACTCCCAGGGTTTATTGTTGTGAGCCCCTAATTTTTACCTTTGCTTGGAAGATGTCTAGGCACTATCCTCTCAAGTTCAATTTCAGAGCAGGAAGTGGTTTTATATGTTTATCTTTATACTTGTGCTGTATTCCTGGATGTACAGCTCAATCAAGTCTGTGTTTCTTATGGTTTCATGGCTTTTACCCCAACTCTGTGTTACCTGACTTGTTAGTGCTTACACCTCAAGTGCATTTTCACTGAATCCCTCTTCACCAATGGACTTTTAATGTCCTGGAGATTTTAGACCCATTTTCTAACCTGTTTTTACCTGATGCAGACTCTAAGGATAGTAACCAGCCAGGAAGTTGGATGGCCTTCAACAGGTACTTAAGTTTCCTCCTTTAAGAGATGGGAGAGGAGGTCCTTTGTTGGATGGCTATTCCACCCTGAATCCTGAATTTGACATGGTTGTAAGGCTAGAACATTTGAAATTGACTGGAGTGGGGTAGACATTTCAGAACTGAGCCAATGTGGGTTGAGCAGCTAACAATAGAGCCTGTATCTCAGGGAGGGACAAAGTGGAGGATGCACCATCACGAATGCACTAGACACGTCTGAAGCTAATGCAGAAAGTTAAAAACTGAGATGTCTCAGGAGTTCATAGCACAGGGAAAGGCACATGGGGGATGTGAGCTCTGAGCCAATATTGAGTTCCAGCTTAAGCTTAGTTGGGTTGCATCTAAAAGGGAGAAATCACTTTTAGGAAGATCTTAGTAGATCCAGGGAGAAGAGAGGACAAGATCAAAGGAATACTGGTTACCTGTGGGTGGCAAATTCCGGTATTTCCATATCTATATCCCAGCTGGGACTCCCTTCTAAATTTTAGAACTTTCTTGTAAACTTCCTGTTGGGAAGTATGTTAAAGCCAATATACCTGAAATCCCCTGAGTCATCTTTTTCCTCAGGACAATGCCCTTTCTGTAACCCTCATTTCTCTTAAAGCACAAAAACAGCCCGCCCTTTACATACTAGAAATTTCAGGCATCTCTCTGTAAGCTTTCACGTCTGCCGGTCAGAGAGACCTGTTAATTTTCTTCTAAATTCTTCCCCACCCATACTTCTTTCACCATAGACCCTCTCTTTTTACCTCTCAAATCCAGCATAGCAGGAGCCACCTGCTTGCTCGCTCTGTATCTGGTACCCATCTGAAATTGGGCTAGTCCTTTGCACTACAGAGTATATAAATGTCCCCGGACCCTTTTCATGGGAAGCGTCCATGACTCACCCTTACCACCAACTGTGAGATAAAGTCCAGACCATATTCTGGACCTAGTCTATTTTTCTGTCTTTGCTTCCTCTATCTCTGCACAAAAATGCTCCTTTTGTGCTCCATCAATCAAATCACCGTTTTCTAAGTAGTCTATTGTAGTCACATGGCTCTGCCTCTGCCTCTGCTGCTCACACTACTCTCTGTCCCACTTCTCTGCCCAATTCTGTTTGCCCTTCAAGAGCTGCACAACTTCCTTCTCTTCTTGAAGCCTTTCCATGGCAGCTCGGCCCCCTACCTCTTTCTGGGACCCTGGCTTGATTGTTGATGCTCTTTATTTGTCATTTACCAAGCCTCTCTTGTGAAGAAGCTTTGAACAGTCATAGGGTTATAAAACTCTATTGCTGGAGAGACTCCTACTGTTCAGTTCACTTAGTCCAATACCCTCATTTTACAATTAAGAGACTTGCCCAAGGTCACATGCCTAAGAGTAAGAGTCATGGTTTGAACATACATAGCCTCCTCCCTAGCCAAGTGGTTATTTTGAATTGCCATGCCTATCTCATTTAATGCTAATATATGCTGTTGTTTTATCCTTAAGCTATTTTTTATTCCTCATGAGCATATGTGCATGGTGTCATATGCAGCACACAACAAGATGATCTAAGTGTTATAACAAATGACTACACAATGCAAGTTAATTTCTCCTTCACATCACATTCAGTGTAGTCAGCAGCTGGGCTGGTAGGGGCAGTATGGATTGCGTCTTGTACTCATTCAAGGATCCAGGTACCTTCCATCTTTAGACACCATTGTCTTTAATGTGTGACCTCTAAAGTGACTGTAAGGGAGTATAGGAATTCCTATAAACGTGATTTATATTGGCCACACCTAGAAGTGGAACTCACCACCTCCACCACAGCCACTCCACTCATTGAACACTACTGTAGCGATGGAACTGCAGGAAATTTGAGTAATGTTGCCCAAGAAGAAAACAAAATAGATGTGGCGAGCACAGGTATTTTACTCTGCCACAGTAGATATTTATACATGTTTTTCCCTTTCTCCCTCTTCTATACCTCCACCAGAAAATCTGTAAGTTTTTGCATTCACATCTCTCTGTACATGCAGTGTCTTGAACATGATAAGGACCTCTACTGAATGGTTCACAGAGTGTCTAAAGATCATATCATACACACCAGGCTTCACTGGACAAGAATAGAGTGAGAGTGACCTTGCATGTATATGTAACTCCCTTATGGTCAGCAGCGGAGAGGGACAGGCCAGCGGGGTGACTGCTCAGTGAGCTTGCTGTACACAACCGCTCTCTCAGCCTTTTCACCTTCCTTATGTATTCCTTAGTCACCCACTGCAAGGGCTCTTTTTTCTCTTCAGTGATGAGAACTTACTCTTTTCTGGAATGTGATGTGGTAGAAGATGCCCATGCTTGAGTGTGGTCAGATATTCTTGCTTTCCTCCAGTGACCTGAGCAGCAAATCTCTATCTTATTCCCAAACATTTACTGAGCCTCAGTTATTTATAATGTACCACCTTTCAGCAATACAAGGGTAATTGAACATGTGCCTTGCTTCTGAGAAACTTACTTCTGTAATTATACTGTAATATGATGCTGTACTAGAAATGCATGTCCATTGCATGGAAAGATATGGCAGTTTCCTCAGAGAGACAGGCAGAAAGGGTATAATAAAATTGAACTTCAATTGTGTATAATTTTCATATGAAATTCATATATACAAATAGTCTTAGAATGTAAATCATTTCATAAGTGGCTATTTCTTTACTTAGGTATATGAAATGAATATTTTTTCTTATTACCAATAATTTTGGACAAATTTTAATAATTGATCTCCATAAAGATTAATTTATGTAACTCCCAAGAATAAATGAAAATCTTTTTTTCTCTTAATGGCAATAATCTTAAAAATAAAGACCTATATTGTCAATATGAAAACAGAAGAAAATTGAATTTAAATAATAATAATAGATGATTAAATACTACATATTGTTTTAATTAAATAAAGGAAACACCATCCAAGATCTGTTTTAATGTGAGTCAGCAAAGAGATTGGGAAGGAAAGAAATAACTTTCTTATGATCACTTACTTTGGTAACACTATGATAGATAATGATAATAACTTATACTTCCTTTGTGTCCCCAAAATCAGATGTGTCAAAAGAACTGGATGTAAAAGTCTCCCTCAGTGAAGGATCAGAAGAAATGGAAGATACAGCAAAAGAATGTGAAAATACTTCCTCTTTGGTGGCATTTGAAAATCTCAAGGCAAATGTGACTGACATGATGTTAATCTTGTTGGTGCAGCTCATAAGTGGCCTGTCCAAAGATGACTTTGATGTGGAAGTAGTACCAGATTCTGATGTTGCAGTAGTTACCTTTAAAAAACATATAGGTAAGATCAGGTGACACTTCATGTGCCATTCTTCTTTGCACCACACCTTGGGTCTTAGGATACCTCATTAATGGAACATCTCTGTAAGTTGGACTCTCTCTAATAGCTATTAAGAGTGACTCCTAGTTAATATAGATGCTTTTTAATTTTGAAAGAGAAGAAAATTAGTTTTGAAACCTAATTCTGGTTGTGTATAATGGAATGAATTTTGCATGAGTACTTTGTATCAGAGAGAGAAAGAAAGAGAGATGCAGAAAGAGAGTGTGAGGGAGAAGGAGAGAGAGAAAGTAAGGGATTCCAGATAAGGTGTTAGTATTTCCCCACGTATTATCTCACTGGGAGAAATATTGATTTTTGTTTCCAAAATGGACTTACTGGAAAGTAATAATAACACAACACACTCACATAGTGCTTCTTATAAGTCAGGTACTATGCTAAGCTCTTTACATGTATTAATTAATTAATTGGTGCCTTCAACAACCTTATGGGATTACTATTATTTACTGTCCACATGTTACAGTTGGGGAGACAGGCACAAAGGTGCTAAGACATGGCATGCTGGATTTGAACACAGGCAGCCTACATCTACAGTCTGTTCTCTTACCCACTTCATCATTTATTTCCTTAGTACTTTCATGGTCACCCCCCTATGGAGGAATAAGTGAGTGTGTGTGGCCAGAAAATGAGTGCTCTTTAAGGTCATTGTCAGGAGTCTGTGGGCAGTCTCTGAGATTATGAAGAGTCGTGTCCACCTAAAACAAGGACATTTTCTAATTCTGAGCCCTCCCTTCTTCATGGCCATGGCTGTGCAATGGTTAGTTACGAGCACATGTCATGGAGTCCAAACTGTAGCTCTGCCATTTACCTAGTTACGCGAGGTTGGCCAAGTCACTGTCCTCCCAGTGTCTCACTTTCCTCATCTATAAAATGGGGACAATAATACCTACCTAATACAGTTTCTGTAAAGATTAAATGAAATGATGTTTGAAAAGCACCAGAATACCTGAGACAAGGTACTTAGTAAAGGGGGCTATTCTTATTTCAAATTTATTACATTTCTTATAAAGGAAAAAAAAATGAATTTGCTTCTGTTCACTGATCATAAATTTCGAAAGCCGTTCGTGTGCCACAGGCAGTGGTCTAGGTGCTGTTGGTACGAGTAAGTCATGGCTCCTGTTCTTAAAGGACTCGCAGTCTCAGGTCAGGGAGGACACGCATATACAAATGGACATGGAAGGTGCAAGAGGAGAGGCTGCCTCTCAGCAGGAACAACACCCTTTGGGAAACAAGAGCAAAGGGCACCTAGACCGGTCGCTTATTCTTGCTTTTATGAAGTTTATACTGGAATAGTATCAGTCAGTCATGTCCACAATATGTTCCCTCTGCTTCTGAGAAAAGACATGTGTCTTTCTCTCATTCGTTTGGAGACCTCTCTTCATCCTTCCAAACCCAGATCAGATACCACTTACTCTGGGAATCCTGTCTGACTCCCGGTAGCAGTGTTCCCACCTCATTTAATCCTACAACAGACAGCTGATTTGCTGTCAAGATTTCCTTTCTCTCACAAAGACTCCTTAGATCCTAGCTCAGTGCCTGGCACATTGTGGGTCCACCATCAATAATTATTGATTTGAACGAGACAGGTGGGCTGTGTCCTGCAGGATGAGTTCGACCAAGATAAAAAATTGGAAAAGAGCATTTTAGAAATGTAATGATAAACCAAAAATAAATAAATAAATAAATAAAAGAGAAGAGGGTTTTCAAAATAGTGACTAGTTTTTGTGGCAGCACAGAAAATACAATGAACAATGGAATATCCACAGGTAATGCTTGGAAATTAGTTTGGAATCAAATAGCCAAGGATAGGAGTGGGCGTGGTATCTGTAGGTAATGGGAGCCATTGAAGAGAGAATGAGATGAGGAAATTCACAGAGAAAGCCCTCTAGAGGGGTGGTGAAGGTGGTGAGCATTGTGACAGGAGGTGGAGACATAGCCCAGTGGCCTTAACCCGGGTAAGACATTTATATATAGGTTGTTTCGAGACTGGGAGTTTTAGACTTGTGAATTTTCATGTAGGTATTAAATTTTTTTTTTCTTTTTTGAAACAGAGTCTCACTCTTTGCCCTAGGTAGAGTACTATGGCATCATAGCTCACAGCAACCTCAAACTCTTGGGCTTGAGCAATCCTCTTGCCTCAGCCTCCTGATTAGCTGGGGCTACAAGTACCCACTGCAATGCCCGGCTAGTTTTTCTATTTGTAGTAGAGTTACATAGTTAGATAGGGTCTCAGTCTTGCTCAGGCTGGTGTCTAACTCCTGAGCTCAAGCAAACCATGCATGTTGGCCTCCTAGGGTGCTAGGATTACAGGTGTGAGCCACTGCACCCAGCCAGGTATTAAGATCTTATGTGTGAAAAGAAAGTGCTTGATTATTCCCTTGATCTCATTGACTAGCCAGAGAGTTATCAAGATACCATCATATTTTCCTAATATGTTCTTGTTGTTGTTCTTTGTAGATATCATGAAATTTGTTGAGGATTGCTCCCAGCACCACTCAAGTAAGCAACTCAAACTTTCACCAAGACTTCTGGAAGTGACCAAAACAATCAGGGTTGAAAATCTGCCTCCCAGTGTTGATGAATACTGTTTACAACTTTTCTTTGAAAATCCTTTCCATGGAGGTGGAAGAGTAGCCAATATTGAATATTTTCCCAAAGAGAGTTCAGCTCTGATAGAATTTTTTGACAGCAAAGGTAATATTTACTAGCCTATCATCCTTGGCATCGTCTAGACCACTTTTAGCAGAGGTTAACAACTACCAATTTAATTTTGATGCCTTTTATATAAATGATAAACATGTTTCCTTGGAAATTGAATTAATAGTCCTGTTCATCTGTTTAATGATGCCAGTGAGTCAAACTTCAGAGAAGAAGCATTGCATTTTTGAAAGATGTAAGAGGATTCTGAGTCTCCACCTATGATTTTTGGGAATTTTTGAAATACTGAATTTTAAAGAAATGATCTCTGTTTTAGCCACATACTTAGTGGAAACTCTCAAATTAATTTGAATAAAGTTAGGTAAAGAAACACTCAGCAACATACATAGTTCCTACAAAAGTGTCACTACTTTCCTTTCACCTGTCATTGTCATCATTCAGAAATTAATAGTGGCAGTTGAAAATGACCAGTGGATGGCTGCTGGACTATTGTTTGTAGTGACCTGTGAAAACCACATCCAGATAAACCTTTACAGAAATGCTTCTGAGTGGTTTGTGGACATATGCCAGTTCTCTGAGTCAACTTGGAGATTCCATCATGATCAGAGGTCAAGGCTGAGCAGAAGGAACTAAGTGGCCAGACTTTTTTGCAAAGGAGGAACACCCAGGATTAATCAGGGTGTGGTATGTAAATTGTTTCAACAGGGCACTTGGAGGAACCTTTCTTTTCCTAATTCAGTTTGTATGAGCTGGGAAAAATAGAGGTGAAGGTATAGTTTGGATTGAAGCAAAATGAAAGACTTCATATTCTTGGGACAAGGTGACAAGAACTTCTGTCACATATTCAAATCTCCAGCAGCCTGGTTCTGTGCCCAGGGAAAGAGGAACATAAACCTGTCTACCCTAGAAATTAACTTCCAAGCTTCTGATGGGAGTGGGGCAGATCTTGAGGGCATGGGGCTGTTGAGTGTGTCCTGGAATTTCTATGTTGTGTGTATACAACAAATAATAAGTACTGTTGAATTGAGGCTTATTTTATGTCAGACCTCTTCATGTCAACTATAGTGGGCACTGTCAAAGGCTCCCTTTCTCCCTGACCTTTTTGCTCCATCTGACCATGGGGCTCACACCTCCTCCTCTACACCTGCTCATTTCCTGTTCTCCACAGTCTGAGATACACTGATTTTCTTTTTCACTCTCTGGCTTCTCCTTCCTATAATTATAACTTACCTTTGTGTAACTCCACACAGTGTTAGCGTTAGCAGGTACATTCACGGACATTGTCTTAGTTGTTATAATCCTTGTTTTACCGATTTCAGAGGAAAGTCAATCACAGAAAGGTTAAAAACTTGCCCAAGATTACACGGCTGGTGAGTGACAGAGCCGGGCTTGACCCTGGGAAGCCTGGTCCCACAACTTAGACCCTTAACTTCTGTCCTTTTCTCACATCTCCTGTTCACCTATGACATCCTTTGTCTTGCAGTAAATTACATCACTCACAATGGGTTACCAAAACTGAGGCCAACTGTAGGTAGAACTTGAGTAAAAACAGAGTTCGTTCAGTGATACTGTGTTTTATGTAGATTACTCAAGAGGAATCAGTCGGGCACTTTACTCTAAAATTATTTAGCTCAACTTCACACAATCTGATGTATTTGTTAAGGAAGAGAACTCTTACTGAATACCTACTGTCAGTGAGGTCTTTTGTTGTGTTCTCTGCCACAGTGTTTCACGATCCTCATAGTAACCTGCACAGTTAGATACAGTCACTCTGTCTTCACAGCTGAGGAAATAGGATGGAAACTTTAAGGCATATTAAGGTGACATCTGTGATAAGTTTTGGGGAGGACAAACCTGAGATTGAAACCTGGGCTTTGCTGCTTAACTACCTTTGGGTCTTGGACAAGTTATCTACAGAAGCTTCAGTTTTCTTATCTGTAATGGGGCTTCATGCACACTATCTGGGTGATGGGTACACTTGTTAAGCTGTACAAAAACAATTCATGTAACCAAAACATTTATACCTCTGTAATGAAGTGACATCTTAAGAAACGGGGCTCACATTACTACTTACCTAAGATGACTGTCAGGATGAAATGACAGAACACCTGCAAAGTGTGTGGCACATGGTGATGCCCAGGACGTACCAGTGGTCTCTGGTACAGCCCAGGCTCAGAACATTCCCACGGCCATGTTACACACACACACACACACACACACACACACACACACACTCACATATACACACACACCAGAGGGACTATTGGTGAAAGTGGCAGGAGCCGGAAGAGGTGAGGGTCCTACTGAAGCACAGTCTCTGGGGCTGAGCTCTCAGAGAGCTGTGAGGATGACGTGTGTTGGGTAAAGAGGCAAGAGGATGGGCTTTAGGCAGACAATGAGTTTTAGGTCAAGTATTTGCAGTGCGTGTAACCCTGTTCAAATTATCTAGGCTCTACTAGCCTCTGTTTTATCATTTGCAGATAGGGATGATATTAACAGTGTCTAACTCAAATGGTTGTTGATAGGATGAAATGAATTAAATATATTTAAAGCACTTAGAATAGTGTGTGACCCTTGATAAGACATAATAATTTATTACCCTTCTCCTCTTAGGTATCAATGGAATCTAAGTCAAGTGTGAAGCTTATAATTGTAGGAGTGTACAAAAATGTACAAATAGCATAATACTTAGCCAAGCTTACTTTGAGCACCAAAATATTTTTTTACACTTGCACGAGCACGGTAAACATTTTCTCCGTGCTCCTCACCACTCTCATCTATATCTTGACATGGTGGTGATCTATCAGTAATATCAGAAACATAGAAAATAGACTTTAGTTAACAGGATTCCAATATAGAGTGATTTTGGCTAAAAAGTAATAATTCCATTCAAAAAGAGACACCTGTGCACTGTTAGCACACATCAATTTATATTTCAGCACTTTGCTTTTTAATGATGTTTGTAACATCAACATTCTACAAACATTAAAACTGTTTTCTTCTAGAGTAGGATAGTTTTGTTCTGTTTTCCTTTGAAACATATGACTCTAGGATTATTTTATGTTTATTATCTTTCCTTTTAAGTGTTAGACACCATCTTGACCAAGAAACTTGACTTCAACAAGATGCCACTTTCTGTGTTCCCATACTATGCCTCATTGGGCACAGCCTTGTATGGAAAAGAGAAGCTTCAGATCAAGCTTCCTGCACCATTTGAAGAATCACTGGATCTTCCCTTATGGAAGTTCCTACAGAAAAAGAATCAGCTGATTGATGAGATAAATGAGGAGATGAGTCACT